>VUQG01019182.1:3565-21678 GCA_015106755.1 Etia nguti | reverse complement strand
GGCATTTTCCTTTTTTTTGCTTTTTTTTTTTTTTTTTGCAAGCCTGCTTACTTTTCTCCCTTGTATAACAACAACCTGCTCAACAACATTGCTTTTAGTTAAGGTGAACTAGTAGAGCCTCTGTGTGCCTGAGCATCTGCGTCCGGGTTTTCTCAAACGTAACGTTAAGAAGGAAAGAAGTTGAACAGCATAAACATGTACATAGGCATCTTTGCTGCCTGCTCTTATCAGATAAGGTAGTATGATATAAATGCTACAGCAATCCTGACATCTTATACAGTCACAAGGAAGGCAGTAGCTTATCAACGCAAAACAAGCATTCAGGTAAAAGGTGCCTCAGCTTGCGTTAGCTAAACACCAAAAAAAAAAGGAGTTTGAAAAGTCACCTTTTATAAAACGTCTCTGTGTGGTTATCATCAGCTCTGTCGTCAGAAAACTCCTTGAACTGTTAAAACACACACACATTCAAACTGTAATTGGCTAAGTGGCATAATTTTGAGACTTTTTAATGGGTTTTGCTCCGATTAGCTCATCTTGTTTTTGCTTTTTATTTCATTGGACTGGCTCATATCATGCTCGGCAAACCTAAATATGTGATAAAGGCCACTTGATCACTGAATGTGATATGTGACGTGGGCTTATTGTTCTCAGTTTGTGTCAGCGGAGTGTGCAAAGCTATTTTTGATACTGGTTACCTACACTTGTTGGTAAAGATGCACCAAGATCAGCAGCTCCTGCATACTGATGCTTTAGGGCAGGGATAGCTCAGTAGGTAAAAGCGGTTGCCCCATGATCGGAAGGTCGGGGGTTTAAATTCTACCCTGAGGTACCCCTGAGCAAGGTACTGCTCCCCGGGCGCTGCACTGGTGGCTGCCCACTGCTTCACTGAGTGAATGGGTTAAACGCAGAGAGGAATTTCCCCACGGGGATCAATAAAGTATACATTATTATTATTATTATTATTTAGCAGTGCAGTGTGTACCAGTTGATCATCTTAGCTTAGCATGCTATCACATTTAGCACTTAACCACAAAATCTAGCCAAGGCCATGAAGATTCTTGGGTACGCATCTATTTTGGCCTGATGATGTTTACTACAAGAAACAAAGTCTATACTGAATAAGACATCACTGAGAAATTTCACTTAAAACTACAAATCTGAACTTCTCATCAACCGCAGAAGTCAAATAGTCCAGAACATGCTGCTTTATAACACCTTACAGACATCTGGGAGCTGGCGCCTGGCATGCAGTTCAGTTGACTCTTGACCTAAAGAGCTGGCAGTCACAGAGACAGCTGTTCCCACCAACAGCGACAGATCCTTACAGTCGTCTAACCTCTTCTGTCAGCCACTCGGCACGACACCCAGCGTCCAATCACAATGGTGCCAGTTATCATGTATTCACCATATGTGTGTCAAGGGACTCTGTGTCATCTGTACTGTTGCGTAATGAGGAGCCATGGAGGCTCAAAAAATAAAAACAGTCGGCTGTTATCGAATTCTGCTCACTGAGTGCGAGTGTGTAAACTCAACAAAGCTATTTTAAATGAGACGAAACAGTGCGGCTCAACTTTACATCAGCAAAAGTCACTTAAGATCCAACTGTGAAGTCGTACTCAAGAGTCTGCAGAGATCGGGTTACTACAAGTCTGAGCCACAAGCACCACACACCATGACCTTGCTGTGACTTTGAGGGCTTTCACACACTACCTGAATGCTGAGTATACTAAAGTCATTTTTTACAATCAGACCATTAAATAAACTATTAAAATATATTATATATTAAAATATATTAAAATAATTAATTACTTATTTAACATATGAAATGTGAGCTCCCCCTCACAGTTGAAAAGCTTGAATTAGAATATTTTTACTTGTTTAAAAACTGAACTGACAATAAATAAGTTGCCAAAGTTGTGAAGCTCATTAATCAAAGGTCCATTAACTAACTGAAGTAGCCTGCTCTTTTAACTTTCTCTCTCAATGTGAGTTTTGCGACTGAAATACTTTTTCCTCCTTACAGAAAAAAGAAGACAAACAAATGGCAGAAAGCAAAGAGTGCTGGACTGACTTCACCTCATTAAAATACTGTGAAAATCAAGTAATTCCACATTTTATTACCCAATCCTGAAAACCCAACCTTAGATATTTTATAATGTAGTTAACATATGTAGCAGTAAACTCCAAACCACAATAAAAAAAAATGGAAAATGAAGGTTTCTTTTTTTATTCACAGTGACTGAAACGCCTGCTGCATTCAGCTGATTGAAGCAGCAGGTCTGCCACAAAGCAAACCTGCTGCTTAATTTGGAATCAAGCAATGATCTAATGTAATCAATGTTAAATGGAAATAATATCCCAAATTACAGTTTTTGTGCTGTTGTGCTGTATATTGTCATATTGTTAAAACTGAGTGGGAGCTAATTGTGTTTATTAAAAAAAAACAAAAACATAGAATATAAACAAACAAATTATCAAAATACATTTTTCAAACTGCCGTATTTAAAATGTTTATAAATAAGGTGGCCGACAAACATAGAACTGGTGTATGACTATCATCAAAACATTTATGTCTTGAGTTTTTTTCTTTATTTTTAATTTGCTATTTTCTCTTTGTTTGTTGAAACGGGGCTGTTGCTATAATCAGCCACAGCTTCCACCTTTTTAAATCAATAATACATTTTCTTTCCACTGAATTTAATTCCCTGCTGCCACCTATCACTTTTTGCGTTGTTGTTAATGATACGAATAAGAATCACTGTCAGTAAGTATTTTACTACATTTTTAAAAAGTACTCAGTACTAAAGAAACCTCTGGACTCATGTGTCCACGTGACATCTAAAATAGATAAAAGCAGCAGCTAACTGCACTCTCATACTTGGCCTTTACGTTTGAAGGAGTGGGCAACAATTAGCTTGTATGTTGCACATTACAAGCTGGTGTCTAATGGCAGAGCACCATTAGGATGCTGCACAGCCTCCACTTAGTGATTCTTGTCAACTGCAATAGGCAATTATCTGCGGTGACTCAGAAACAAGGATGGCAGGGAGTTGAGATGAATGCTTCATTCATCATTAGTACATTAGTTTGAAAAGTTGTTTGCATGTGGTGAAGCCATGTGCATGAGGGGAAAAGAGGAATGAATTCACGATAATAATAATAATAATAATAATAATAATAATAATAATAATAATAATAATAATAAAGAAGGAGGGAAAATATCAAGAATCCTGTCACAGTCATAAAGATGAAAAGAGACGGGGAGTACAGGGTGTGACTCACTGCGTGGGCAGCCTTGTTCTCGCTTAGCTGCATGAGAGTTGGGCTCTTTTTTGGCTTTCTGGGTTTGGGGGTTCGCTCAGCGTGACTTCTCTGGCCTTCCTGTGAGTCCACACGGCTGCTCATGTCTTCCCCCACGCTGCCTGAACTGCTGCCGCTGCTCGATGGGACGTTCTCCTTGTTGGTGTCTCCTCTGACGGAAGGCGCTCTGTTGTCAGACGAAAAGGAAAAGGGTGAGGAAATGAGACATCTGCCTTCCATCGGACTCTCTCTGCTCGCCTTGCTCTGTTTTAAATCAGATTAACAACGGATGAAATGCTTCTGGAAACCAAATGCCCAAGGTCATCATGATGCATTTCTTATATGTTCTCAAGCAGCTAATGTGCTGTTTAGTGTTTGTGCTAAGTCTATTTACTGTCCTGTCTTATTAACATTTTCTGCTGTTGAGACACTCCCCAAAATCCACGTGCCGCTGATCTCTCAGACTCCACCAGGTCTTCATCAACAAGGATTAGCTTCTTACTGGAATGATACCAGTTATTATGACTGCACACTAAAGCTCTCCCCACAGAACCAAACTTCACCACTGTTTACTGAAACATCAACTGAACGTATCATTGTAGTATCACTGCAGGGAGCCTCTGAGGTCAGGCTTCCATAATGAAAGTGGGCGCCACAATGGTGGAGTGGTTAGCATTGTTGCCTCACAGCAGGGAGGTCCCTGGTTTCGACCCTGGCTGGTCCCTTTCTGTGTGGAGTTTGCTTGTTCTCCCTGTGCCTGCGTGGGTTGCCTCCGGGTACTCCGGCTTCCTCCCACAGTCCAAAGACATGCAGGCTGAGTGACTAGTGATTTTAAATTGACCATGTATGTGAGGCAGTGCTGTATGAATGTTGGGTTAAAGTGCTTTGAGTGGTCAGTAAGGATAGAAAATGGTTATATAAATGCAAGTAAATTACAATTAGTTTGCTATATGATGATAAATTCTATGAGCAGAAGCACGCTGTAGTGCTGCCACTATGAAGGCCAGTTGCAACTCACTTTATGCAGGTAACATTGATTACCACCTTCATGATTATGCCACACCCATGGTACCTGTTTTTTTCCCTGTGCTTCTGGCCCTCCTCCTGATGCTGCTGCTCTCTTTGGTGCCTGCGTCTCTGTCTTGCTGTTGGTGTCACCCTTGAAGGGCACGGGGTCGATTCGTGGGTGTCCGAATGCTGATCCTCTAAGGGGTTCACATCAAAGAGGTGCTGCTCCACTGCTGAGCGTATGGTCCTGTCCAGAAAACTTCAGGGAGCAACACAATGAGTAGATTAGGAAATGCACCATTTTACGCTCTCCACTGTTTCACAAGAGCTTTTACTTTTTCTTTTTCTTTTAAGCAGAAATATACCTACTTTACCACATCAGGTCTGCAGTGGACGGGGGAGAGGTGGTTACTGAAAGAAAAAACAAGAAGGGAAGCTTAATGCTAAAGAAACAAGTGGTCACATAGGTCACTGAGCAACACTGAAAATCCCCCGAGGCTCACGTTGTGGGCTTTGGTGATCAAGACATCTATGTGCATGGGTGAGTCGTAAACTCAGCTGCGTTCAGAGCTTAAGTGGATCCTTGGGGAGCAAAGTGGCTGGCTTCCATGGCTACCAGTAAGTCCAGCAGCAGAGTACATGGTCATGGACCTTTATACTGATCTCTGACTTCATTTGGGTTTTATTTTTAATGCCCTCTGTTTGTTAAATACTTGTATGATAAAGGAATAGGATTGTAAACTACATGTAGCATGAAATGTGTCTGTAACCTGTGTAAGTACCTGGATTCAACTGAATGCTCGTAGAAAAAAACAAAACACCACTGTCACATCACCACTGGTTAAACATCTTTAAAATGTTTTATTCAGTAGACATTTGAAAATATTTAGATGTTTCAGTATTTTCCCATCTACAAAGTCTAACTGAGAAAAAACAAGTAAATAAAAAATCTCAAACATTATATTTTGTGACTGTAGGGTTAGGATGTAAAGGGTCATTTTCTCACATTTTATAGGTTACAAGATGAATGAGTTTTGCACTCAAACAGCTCCTCAGTTTAGCTGCTTAAAGTAATTAACATCTGATGAATTTTTTTATTACTAAAAGCATGAAAGGGTTTTAAGTGGTTTCTTTTTGGCCTTTTTTACTCTTGTGACTAAGTTGGCACAGCAATAGAAAAATCCGCTCTCCTCAGGAAGTTGCTTTGGCCTTGCCCAACTGATCGACATCATGTCTGCCTTTCTTGGACTACAGCTTCCTCAACATGTATGAGGGTGACCTCAAACGAAATCTTCCATAAACAGTGGTGCTGACAGTAATAACAACTGGAAATGGGATCACTGATGAAAGATGAGATAATAATAGCATGATGGTGTACTGTGAAGGTGACTGTGGTGGAGCTGTGTAACATGCCACAGGCATGTACTGATATTACCAAATCTATAACAAATCTATAAGACAGGATGCCGGGCAGGGTTAAAAGCAAGCCTGCTGCACTGTGTAATAGTAACAAGGTTGTAAAGTACTCACAAGTATAAGGAATTCAAATAATCCACATGGGATTTTTTAAATCGTCAGTTTCTCTACTCACAAATACAAATTCCTGAAAACAAAATCACATTTCTCTTCAGTGCAGTTTCTTTTTTAAAAGAGGGAAAAACAGAAAGGGGAAGTTGTGACAGAAGCAGAAACTGAACGCCTTGGTTGTATCACGTTAAGAAAATCACAAATCTGCGACAGGTTAAAGGGATGGTTGATTCAGTGGCTGACTAATATTGGCTTTACGTTAACGGTCACAAATGTTAAAGGCATAAATTTAACTGCCACGGACATTTTGGACATTCAATCTATACTAAAGCCTAAAATACGACAGAAGTTTCTAGAGCTGTCTACAACTTTGTAGGGCTGTGCCCCATGCGAAAGGCAGGTGGGGGTAAAAGGTGATAAGACAGTCAATTATATATCTAGTCTATGACTTGATGACTGTCATAATTTAAGAAACATTTATGGCACTATGACTAACAAACCAAGGCCATGCTCTATGTTGCAAATATAGCACCATGACAGGAGATCCTGGCTTTTTTTTTTTTTTTAGCTCGGGGCTACTTACAATAAAAAAGTTGTGTACTAGTGTCTGCTCATCCTGGGCCATGACTTCAGCTTGAACTGTTTCCATGTGCTCTCCCATGAGAAAAAGATCCAGATTTAGATCTACAGGAAGCTAGGAAAAATGTATTTATATCTAAATGATCCTGTGACTCAGATTCACCTCGGGATACGATAGAGCCAACCAATGGAGTAACACATGATTATTTGTCTTCTTTTAACTTAAAAAAAATCAAAAAATGTTTTAGAAATTAAAACCATACACAGTGGGCTGTACTCCAGCTAACAATTCAGCAAAAAATTCTATCCATATTGGTTATTAGAAATTAGTTAGCTTTAATATATACCTTGTTTTGCCAAATTTAAGCTTAGCATCACTACCTACACAAGATTTTGGTTACTGAATATCTAGCAGCTATAGTTGAGCCAAATAGTCTTTTGGTTGGCACAAAATATAAGAAGTGTGGCGGTTTTCTGAGGAAGATGGGATCACTTCCCAGAGAGAGTACTGCCCCACTGACTTGGTTTCAGCTAAAGAGGTAACTGTAAAACCACTGTGGTATGTGACGGGATGCCTGTCTGGTGAGTAATAAAGAGAGTCTTAGTCATGAACTCTGGGAAAAAGAGACCAGAGGGGCAACAGGGACGACTCGTTACATCACAAGCGTAACAGGAACATCACTGCCAGGATATGAACGGGCCAATCCTTTCTAGAAAGTACTCAAACATATAAAACTACGCCAAAAAGCCCAGGTAAACGGCAGATTAACACAGTGAGTGTGAAATTTCACTACCCAGCTGTAAAAACGTACACCGAGAGTCATTTCTGTTGTTACTCTATAACTACGGCATGAGTGTTTTATCTTCAAACAAACTTGATACCGTTTGTTTTAGTTCTACTATTTTTAGCTTTACGCCTGAAGAGTGATAGAGAATAAGCTGCATGTCAGCTAACAGTTGTCTTGTTGAGGTTTGTTCCAGTTACTTATGATGGAGACAACACGACCTTAAATATTTTTGCAGCACCAAGGTGTGTTACACTTTAACATGTGTTCGAGTGGTAACCAGTTTTTGAGCCTAAAATTAGACTGGCATTTTGTGACTGAGGGTGGGAATTACAGGGTAACTCAATACAGCGCCCATGATTGTGTTTAAAGTGCCTGTGTATCGATAACTGTAACACAAGAGGAAGTGATAATGACGCATGAATGAAGATGTCTGTGTAGGTCCTCATTCATCCAGATCATGGTAGTCTTGAGAGCTTGAAAAAGAAGGAAACTGGACTTCGTTTGAGTTGGTGAAGACGTTTCACCTGTCATCCAAGAAGGTTTCTTCAGAGTGGTTCCACCCTTAACCCCCGCTGGTGGTAATGATCCACGCCTTTTTTCACACTTTGGCTCATGGGATGACTCATATGATCAATAGTGGGCCAGTGACCAGTTCCAAAGGGGTTAAATACCTGGGACTCGTCCACCTTTAGAAGCCTCTTGGATGAGAGGTGAAATGTCTTCACAAACTTACAATACTAATACTAATACTAATAAATTCTTAAGAATAAATAAATTTGTTTATGAAATGTCCTTCTTTTCTGGCTGGTGATACTGACTGACTGGCCATTCTCATGTCTGTGCAATAAATATGAAGCCACACCCTATAAAGATAGGGTCAAAAGGGCAAACATCTATGCTGGCTTTGGTGACACAATACAAAGCTGTGGTTTCATCATGCATTATGGGCCCACTGTTTCTTGTCCAAACGCTGTAATCCTCGAGGTCTTATCATCCAAGAAAATTTTTTTAGCTTTCTACTTTATAGACAGGCATGAGAACAGTACAAGTCTTCTTTATCTTGATAAAAACAAACATTACTTCATAAAATCCTAAAGAAATATAGTCCCAGGCAGACTCAAAACAATAATCTGGACTTCCAATTTTATAGTGTCTGTAAGATTTGCTGAACTTTTAAGTCTGGTCTGTGACGATATGACAGGTCTCTCATTTTAATTCCCCAGTTGTGCACTTTTTTTTGTGCTGCTGTGTTTGTGTTTAAAAAGCCAACAGGGCAACTCTTTGTTGTACAAAAGCTTAAGGACTGTTGAATTTAATTGCTTCACCTTGGACCCCCTAACTAAGAAAACTGCTTTGCAAATAACAGTAAGACCAAAATAATGTGTTTCTCTAGTCAGTGGCTGTTTTGGTGTTTTAAAGTCAACAGGTCTTTAAGGCATAAAAAGTGGGAACGGAACAACTCCAAAGCTTTCCCAGCTGAAGCTTATGCCAGTTAAAATCTGGCACTGTGTAACCGGGAACGTTCGCTCAGGTAATCCAGTAATACACCACAGTCAGATGTTAGCCAGGAGCTACAGAGCCTCTGGTCAATGCACAGAGAAAATAAAATAAAATAAAATACAAAAAATGCATCAATCTGTGATCCAGTTTGACTGGGCTGAGGTTAACCACCTAAGTGGCAGTCTGAGAGCCTTTGTATGTGACAGACTGCATGTAGACCTCAGCAGACAGCTCAACTGTGCTTCCAACTAGATGTGTGTATGTGACAGTGTACAAGTAGGAAATGGAGTTACTCACAATGAACGTGAGCATGAAAAGTAAATAAGAGGTTGCTCATGACAAGTGAGTGGAGATGGGAAGAGTTTATAGGTGATCTGTGTCATTTAGAGATACACAGAGAGAAACGACACTGCTGCAACTAAAGATTACTGTCACCGTCAGTTATCTCTAAATTGTTATCCTGACTTTTACAAGAAACAATGCTGAGAAAGGAAAATCCTCACATTTAAGAGGACAAAACTATTTAAGCTTTTTTACTGGCATGATTTATTACAAGGAAGCTGGTGCAAAATATTTGTCAGCATTAAATATACTTAAAAAAAAAGAGTCCACGTATGTAAACATTCGCGTGTTCATTATCTGTAATCAGCACATCATCTATGAACACGGTGTCTTTTGCTGTGTCCTCTACTTGGCCGGTGTTTCAGACAATGTGCTGCCTCTGCCACAATAACCAAACAGTGTTGAGCAAACTGTTGCATGTGCATGCTGCCCTGTTGTCCCTCTCACCGGCAGCTTCATTGTTTCTGATGATAATGCACTGAGGCAGCACGCAGCCACTTCCCCCACACCTCTGATCAAAAACAGCACCGTCTGTCCCCATCCTGCCTGCTTTCTAGCACAAATACAGGAGGCCTACCTCATGTAGAAAGGAGATACTGGTCTGTCTTCATCTTGGGAGCTGAAATATGAAAACAAGCAGACTTAATTACCGTGCAGGATGTGCAAAGTCCTGTGAGATCAAAACATTACATTTCCCCACACAACAGTAGATTTCCCTGCAGCTAAAAAAAGGACACGCACAAGACTGGCTTTTGTCTGCAGAATAATGGCCATGCAGTGCTACAGATCAGTGCCTTTGTGGAACTTGTCTCGGGTAATTATTATGAACCAAGAGAACTATGTGCTGCTCTGGAATATAGGCTGAGCTGCTACTGCATGTATGCCAGAAACACATGATGAAATTATGCAACAATAAGAGGAACTCAATCTTGGCACTAATATTGAGGTTGCTTAACGTTTTCATATCCTGGTTAAAAAATGTCACAATCGCATGGTTTTGTTTGCCTAAGCAGAGCTCAATTCTTTATTATCTGAGACAAGGAAAGAAAGATTGGACAAAATTGTGAATTGTTGTAATGTTAAAACTTTAAAAAAATCAAAAAGTGCTGACAGATCTCAATAAGGTTTCTGTATGTTCATTACATTTAGTATGAGACCTTTTAAATAAATAAAACTGACCCTGTGATTCATCAACTTTGCAAATTAATTAACAATTTTCAAGAAATTAGGGAGACAAAGAGGCATGTTTTCAGTTTAAAACACTGTGTGACTTATTACTACTTTTTATAAAACTGTTAGGACTTTATTTGGATGTTTCTGTAAGAAGAGAGTAGCAGTGTAAGCAACTCTTACAGTGCTTTATATTTAGATCCAAACAACATTTGGACAAAAGGTTTGGTTTAGCAAATGCTGACAAAAAACCTGGAACAGCAGATAGATTTGTAAGCGTTGGCACTCCAACTGCTTCATAAAATATTTGCAATCCAGTGCGGGCTTTTACTTTGATTTCAAAACAACCAGGTAATTAACTACACAGAGAGACAGGGAGAAAAATAATGAGTCACTACTTTTACCATCTGATCATCTAATTTTATAAGTTTGAACAAATATGGTTGTTAAAAGCAGGGCACTTGACCTCAGCAGTGTTTACTATGTTTACTCTTTGGGCTTGGATTTCAACATCTTGCCCAAGGGCATTTGGGAATTTGCAGGACAACTGCTAACCTGCTCTGCCATCTTACTCACAGCTGCTCTAAACAAACAATTTGACCATAAAATATGGTATTCGTATTCTACTCAGCTCTGTAAAAGGAGTATATTGTATTTACATTACGCTATTTATAGTATACTTACACTTTAATTACCTGAACCTGTAATAACTAAAGCACTTTGGTACTTTTGCTGCTAGTTAGAAGTCAAGCTGTCTCTCTAAGTGCTAAAAATCATTATTAGATACAACATTGCAATAATTTAATCTAATATAGTAATCTCACATTTAATAGGAAAACTAATTGGTGAACTGATTAGTATGAAAATATTGGTATAAACATAACCCTTCGACTTGCCGAGCGGTTTATATAAAAAAATCATGTGTATGCACACTTCTCCAAAAAAAAAGAAAACTAAACAAAACAAAAAAATCTCAGTTTGTGTGGGAAAGAAAACAAAGATGGCAGCCTACACATCTGATGGGTTTAATATGAACATTATTTTGAATTTACAGTGCAAAGAAACGATAATGTGACAGTAAAATAAAAGATAAAGATAAAAGATGTGTCCATGCTCTCCTTGTGCATGAATACCTCAAGTTTAACGTTATATTTTTAGAGCTGCGTCCACACAGGAAGCAATTTGCAGTGATGTGGTGACCATAGACTGAAGAAAGTGAATGATATTTGGCAACTCCAAGCGACGGCGGGCAAAATAACTACTAGCGATGTAAAGCAGGTCCCGAGATAAATGTTTCTCAACTTCAAGCCGTTACAGGGTTACCTAGGGAACCAGAGCCTGAAATGTCAGCTAATTACCAACCGTCAGCTTCACAGTGATGTGTAACAAGTGAATCGCTTCAATGTGCGGACGTAGCTGTAGTTACCTGACAGTAAATCTCAGGTGATGTTACACAGTAGCATGAATGTAATGTAGTAAATGGTGTTATAATGTTACTTTATATAGGAAGTAAATAAGTAAAGTAAATCAATACTTTTTATAAAAAGCAAAGAAGTAATGTGCGTGGTGACCCCAACACTAATCTCTCCAGCAAAAGTTCCCTATCCTTAGATTGAAAGATTTAAGGCAAACTGGTCAAACACACTTAAATGTTTATATATCTCAATATGAGTGTCAGATATAGTAGAACATGAACTCTATGACATCAGACTGAAACAAGCACAGTTAGTCAGCAGCTTGCACATGTTATTGTGGATCAGATTCACTAAATATTTAGCACTCTACTGCTTTGCTACGTGATGTTCCTGCAACTGGCTTACTGTAAGCAGCGGGCATGTTGACGTGAGGGCGGACCACTTTGGCCATCCGGGCAGCGCATCAACAAGTTCAAAACAAAGGATTTAGGTTTCAAGTCAGGCACCATCAAATTGGGCCAAAGTTTACTGAGCTTCAAAAGTCTTCTTAAATTGCCCAATGTACGGAAAATGTGCATACGCTTCTTGTTTTAGTGAAGGGGTACTTTAACTACATAACTCTTCCAAATTCTTTTGCAGCTTTACGGGTGAACTTTTTTTCTCCCCCACGTCCGCATGTTCTTAGCGGGTGTTACACAGTCTGGCAAGCGTATTAAAATAGTGCGTGCCGTCACTGCCGCTGTGAATTGCAAAAGAAAAAAGCGGAAATCCTGCTTACCCACTACCTTACTGAGGGGATAACAAGAAGCTTTTGTAGGCATACTCCAACAAGGACTTATCCCTTTGGGGTGAGCGGAAAGCTACTAATGGCAAGTTGGTCAATCTGGACATGCTCTGCTTTTTCAACATTTTTAAAAATGTGTGAAAAACCCCCACAAAAAACATTGTCCCGATTAGCAGATGATGTTCACCTAAAAAAATCTTCCTGTAAGTTTTTTTGCTTTCACCAAGTCCTGCTTTACCTCCCCCCCCATATTTCTCAATTACACACGACAACGGTGCTAGGAGAGGTACGATTAAAAATCTCAACGTGAACATTTTCCATTACATTACCTTAGAGGTGCCGTCACTGTGTTTTGCATTGCTAATCTTAAAAGTAATTTACGTAAACCTATTATTTGAGCGAGTGCTGCAAACATAAAGTGGAATGTAGCATGACTCCACTGAATGCAAACTTTTTGCTTTTGCTTGTATATGCTTTATATTCAGTACATATTTAGTACACTGAAACACAGAAGCTCAGTCTAGATGGTTTACAGATGAAATACGACAGTCATTAGTTATTAGATGCCTCTTGTTCTGGGTTATTTTTGATGCCCCATTACATTAGCTTCACTTACTGACATTAAGTTTGATAAGTACAAATCTGATCAGAGCGCCAATATTTACATTTCAGTCCAGTTTTATTAATATGGCACCAAATCACAAAGACCACCGCTTCAAGGCACTTACTCAGAAACATACTCAGAAAAAGGCGGCAAATCTTCACGTCTGATCATCTACAACCAGCAACCATTTGGCATTTACACTGAAATGGATATTTAAAGAAAATTAAATCATTATTTATCATTAAAATTAATTTCATCAAAAGACTGTGGACTTAAATATCTTCAAATAAATGTGGCAGTCACAGTGTGAGTGACAGCTGAAGGCCACTGTCTCATATGAAAAAAAAAACAGTATTCAATTTTTTAGAAAACCAGTTTGATCTAGCCAGCAGCTTTTTGCTACAAACACAGTCTGTGCTGTCTGACGTTCAGACTGATGGACGGGACCTCCTGACAGGCGGCCAATAATACTGCTAAGCCACAGGGAACCTGCATTCACAGCACACTGCAACGTTCCTTACTCCCACCTTTTTCCAACGGGCTTCTAAGAATCTCAGCGCTTACATCATGATATTCACTGAACCATGGCAACTCAACAGAAAAGCCAGTATGCATTCCCAATGTGCAACAATGCAACGCTAAGAGAATAACAAGTTGTCATGACTCTGCTATGCTGGCTAGAGTGACCTGTACGATGAATCAGGTTAATGTGATATATTTCAGGTACAGGTGAGGGCCGGGGGCAAACAAATTTAGCGTATGGAGGATTCTGATACATACAGAAGAGAAAAAAAGCAAAGTGGACAACAAGTGGAGCTACTTCCAGGAACTCCTGAGAAGGATTATTTAATTTTAAGTCTGTGTTAAAGACGACCCAGGATGGGAGCAGTTCGTGAAACGAAGGGCGCATGTGTCAAATTTAATATGATACAACAACAAACAACACGGCTTATTAGATGAAGTGGTGCTCTCTTTACCATCAATTTGGTGCAAACTAAACTGATTTCACATTTTATTCACTTAAAAAATATATTAAAAAGTAAGTATAGTATATTTTTAAGCAAATTTTAATCAAACTTATCCCAGACAAGATAAATCTGCAAACCCCCCCTTTTAGTTATTTTCAAAACAGTTTAGGTCCATCTTTGGTATAAGCTGCACTATGTTGATGCAGACATCTTTGACACATACCTACAGAAAGTGAGAGCAAGCTGTCAGCTCGGCATGAGTTACAGCTACAGACATGAAAACACAGATTTCATTTTGTTGGCGATGACTTACATGTGATGGCATTTTTTTCACATAATAACACAAAATTAATTTTCTATAAACACCGCAAAAAACACCACAGTGCAGTTTGTTAGACACGACTATAGAGCATCTGCTGCTTTCTTGCATTAGACATGGTGAAGTATTTCAAGTCTTTTGGCACATCGCATGTGCCTACTACTAAATACCAGTGAGTTCAGATTGCTGACGCACATTATGGACATGCTCGGTAAATCAGCCACCAGATACAACTAGACCAGGAGAATTTTAGGGTGTGGGTAAAATCCACCTGAAGATTTACTCGCACCCTGACATGGTGAGAAAAGCATTTGCCACCTTGGAAGCACAGAATGTTTTTAATGTATTCCAGGCATTTGTGACTCCACTAACTGGGTTAATATAGTGCGTGACCTTGGCTATATGTATATAAACCTTTGCAGCACAGTGCTGTGAAAAACATATTGCCCTTTTCCTGATTTTGTATTAGTGAAACTGAACTCACCATTCCAAAAAGTAAACAAAACAAATGTGATTATTCACAGTTAATAAATATATTTCACATAGGGCAAGGCTTGGATAGCTTTTTTCCTTTAATAAATGAAATTATCATCATTTAAAAACTTCATTTTCTTATAATAAAATGTGTTTGATGATCTGAAACATGTAAGAATGACAAATATCCCCCCCCAAAAAAGAATCAGGCAGGGGGCAAATACTTTTTATGTTCATTCATAGGATGCATGGCTGTCTATGTTTCTATGTTCGCGTGTCAAACTAAACTTTTATGCAACGCGTAAAAGGATCTTGTGATGACAAGATTCAGACACTGATTAATGTTATACTAAAGGTCACAGAAGCTAAAAACAGCATCACCTTTTTTTATCCAAATGCTTGAAAGCATCACATGCGACGTGCTCGCATCTTATAATCTGCAGTTTTTCCACTTCCCGCATCCAATTCTACGCAGTTTTGATTTATCACTACATAAAGAGAAAAACTGGGATAAACAGTAGCATGTTTAAAAAAAAAAGGCTAATGTTAATTAGCATAGTAGTGATTTTTGGCCAACGAGTGAAGTTCAATTTCAATCTACACTAAGCTCCAAGTTAAAGCAGCAGGTACCTCAACAACAGACACAGCTGCAGCCTTGCTATTCCAGGACGGCACTTAACATCAGGAGGTTTCCAGTTTCAGCTTCTTGTGACAGGCTGCTCTGCATGGCAAACAAACACTGCCACTGGGCTCAGGCTACAGGTTCTTTGGTTAACAGCACATCGCGTATGTATACAGGAGTCATAAACTATTTACCACTAAAAGAGCCCCTCCTTCATATATCACTCCATAAGGTAACTTATAATGTCATGCAGGCATCTAGCAGTGAAGTGTGTGGTTGTGTGTGTTACATGATTTTACACCAGTCATAAAGCATCATGCAGATAATACTGTGATGCTAATAAAGTCATAAAACTGAAAGAGTGGCCGACCACATTTTTCAGCCGGGTTTTTAAACACTTAGAGTACTCATTTGAAAAACAAGATTCACATATAACACTTTAAACATAAATCACACATAGCCATCGATAATGTTTTTTTTAAATTTACACCAGACACACTCACCTGCTGAGGCCCTTCATGCTTTCAGAGGGGCTGACGTCTTGGGGGTCGACATGGGAGGCAGTGTCCGAGGTGGCCTGGCGAGACATGGGTGTAGTTTCCATTGCCTCTGCGCTGGGGGTCCTTAGCTCTGAGGTCAGGGGCAAAACTATCGGTATGGAGAAAGGTCTTGCGTGGTAGGGCACCCTGGAAGAGAGGCTGGGTTGGGGGACGACTTGAGTCATGCCGTCACTTTTCCCTTTCCTCACCTGTGTCACAGAGGCAGAGAAAGGTGAGAGGTCTTGTGAGGGGAAATATGAGATAGCGCGGGAGGCAATTGATACAGTACTGATAACATTTCTGTACAATCAAACACACAGAAACGTACACGTGACACCTTTGCTCAGGTTACTATGAACTATAAAGCATGCAGTCGAGGATCTTCTGGAAAAGGGTTAGGGAAAAAAGGAGCTATGTTATAAACCTTACCGTGCTGACTCTGAGAGGGTACAAACAGCGTGAGCCGTCAACTGTTGTATACGAAAAGAATCTTAACCTAATTACAGCCACATTCTGAGAACCACCCTTTTTCATTTCCGAGTCACGACCAGGTAAACCAAAGAGAAACGTGCCGAAGGCCTTTCTTCTCGCTTATGTGGAGAGCACTTGCTGCTCATGTACACTGAAGCTGAATAGCTGGTTGGCTGTGGGGAGTATGAAACGGGTCTGACACTAGCAGCGTAACTATCGATAATGGCCAGAAATATCCAACGCTAAAATGGGCTTGTCTGTAGATAAGCGTGTGACAGCTGAATTAAAAGGCTTTTTAGTCTTTGCACCAATTATCAGAGGAACATTTCCATTTTGAGGTTTAACTTAATGGGCTGTACAATAATCTATGGATGTAGCAACCCATTTAGACATTTAGTCACTGATGCACTTAATGGGCAGATCATTGGGAACATTATTAGTCGAACAAATTTCTTTAGCTAGACCTGGTATGGATTTTGCCCCTCAGAGCTTTGTGATTGATTCAGCTAATTTAGTCGTTCACAGAAAACCGCAGGGGAGGAAAAGGGGGAAAATAAATGTGGACATCAGCTTATTTTTAGCAAAGGATTGAAGCATGTTGCATCACACTCTAGGGAGACGTCATGGCGAGAGATGGTAGAAATGCGTGTTGTGTTAATGGACTTCAGTGTTTGGTAAAGGTAAGATGTTACCATAGCCTGGTTTTTCTATATTACTGTATTTCCTTACATTCTGTGTTTTGATGTTCTAATTTTGTATTTTCCTTTTTTTGAATAAAAAGATATCTTTAGTGTTTATTTTTAATGTTTCTTTTACTACTAAACAACGCCCATACGGATAAATGAACACATAAATACATTTCTCCAGTCTTTAACAAAACAACTTTGTGTTTTTCTGAACCAAAAGTCATCCTGCTCACGATTCATCACAAAGATAGCAACCACCAGTTACTAGGAAAAATGTATATTCCACCTCTGCCTCGAGAGCAGTTGTGGAAGTTGGCTGTTGCTGTAAAAGCACCCTTTTTGAAATTAATTTCACCTAGCAACAATACAGCCTAGCAACTTCCAGCAACCACTGCCCAACTAGTCAGAGAATATCCATTTGTGGCCAGGGGTTGCTGACTGGCCTGTAGGCCTGTGTGACTGCGGTTTTAGCCAGAAGATAATGTGAAATCATGTTTTATCTCTCATTACAGACATAGCCATACAAATCAAACAGAGGGCTAAACATCCATCCTGCTCCAAGCCCGGTTTTGGTTTCGGCCTATGCATTTAGAACAACAATCAGGAGCTAAAGAGGCCAAAGATTCCTGACAAACCTAAATGAGGATATGACCTGGTTTCTAAATCATGGATTAACTTATAATTTGTGAGTAAAATCTCAAAGACTGCAAACAAAGCCAAATGAAATATTTAGAACTCTGTGTTTTCTCTCTCTGAACCTGCTACAATAAAAAAGGACGCTGCGGCTGGCCACAAAACAACCTCTACTCACTGAACTCTGTTTACTCGATGGTGAAACTTGATCCATACCTGTTCTTGCTTGCACAATCGCCACAATCATTTCTTATGAATTTGTAAATGGTGGTTCTTTATATAGACGTTTGAGCTTCAAAAGAAGAAAAGCGGGCATCTGCCAATTTAAAAAAAAAAAAAAAAAAAAAAAAAAAAATTTAACAAAAAAAAAAAATTTTTTTTTTT
>VUQG01019181.1:9788-30046 GCA_015106755.1 Etia nguti | reverse complement strand
AGAAAATCTACTGAAGCTCACATTAGAAACGATTGTGAGCTGTGATTCTTTTCCCTATGCAGAGCCACTGCACAGATCTTAGGGTTCTCCCACCAGCTGAGTCCCACTGTAACCCCTGACTGTTCTCACTTTACTGTTTAGATGTGGAGGCGAAGTCACCCTCTACAATGTAAGCAACAGAAAATAGTTATTTTTTAAATTATCTTTCACTGCATGTGTCCTATATAACAGATCTGAGCTGAGTACATTCATAAGAATTAGATTTGAATAATATTTGTATTCTCATACGCTTTTATTTTATTATTATATTAATATAGCACAAGGCTCAGTTATTTAGTAGACTTATCCTTCAAGGAGCTACTTTTTACTTTCTTACTTTCAGTACTTTTCCCAGCCTGTACTTTTTCCACTTTTCCTTGAGTAAAAAAGTTCCTTTAGTACTTCAGTACGTTTTACTGAGTTTTTTTTTTAACACAGGTATCTGTACTTCTACTTAAGTGAAGAAAGTCTGTACTTTTGCCACCTCTGCTCCTACGTAAGAGTTAGTCACAAAAGACTGGAATGACTATAGAAGTTAAACTGACCTTATCAACAGTGCTTGCTGTACCGTACAATACGTGCTGATAGAACTTGATTAATTGGATAATTGCATCCTAAGGAAATGTAAACGACACTGTCTGATAATAACTGACCTAAAAATGAAAAGTCACCATTGAATCTGATGATGTAAAACACCTCTGCTCATGTAAGTCTGCTGTGCATTGCATATCAGCGTGCTTATGTTTATGTTCATTGTGCAGTTTATTTTGCCCACTGTATGCTTGGAGAACATCTTGTGACTGACTTTGTGGCATTTGGCATTTTTATTTATTTTTTTGTCTGAATGAAACATTCTTCAGAAGTCTTGTTCATCATATCGCACATCAGCCTGTTTGTGTCTTTATTTTGTTAGCTGAATGATTTAGGTTGTTTTTGTTGTCCGCATGTTTATTGCACAATACATTATCATTGTAAGCACTGAAACAGCCAGAAGGTGCCTGCTAAAATGACCAGAATTTAATAATCTTCCCTCCAAATAGCACTGACACAAAATTCGGCCTGATATCTTATGATGCTTTGGACGTGTCGGGCTGATCTGGTAGATCCAGGTAATTCAGACTAACCTTGCAGTAGATGACAGGCAGTGCACTGACTGTAGTTTGGCTGCTAGCAAGGCGCAGTAGAGCCCTGCTTGTATAATATTAATTGTTGTTGCAGTCAATCAGCTGCACTGTCCTCCTTATCCCACTGTGCATGTGTCCTCGGACTCTGTAAAAGGGCTCAATAGCAACAAGAGCTTGTCTCCATCCATCACATGTACCAGCTCGACTTGCCACAGAGTGTGTGAACCTGTTTTGCTTGTTGGCTGAAGTACTGCATGATTAAATGATCAATTTCTATGATTATATCCTACTAATCTGAAGAGGTGGTGCTGCTAACCAGGTCCTGTTAAGACCAAGTTATTAAACTTGAGATGCAGCTGTCAGGAAAATAATTTTGCTAAATTTGATTTCGAGCATTCTTCTCTTTTTTTTTAAACTGTTTTGGGGTCTGTTTGCTCAGACTCTGTCAGACTCTGTCTTCTGATTCTGATTGAATCATGAAATATTGATTGCCCCAGTCTAAGAAAGAAAGAATAGAGTCGGGGCCAGTGGAACAGTGTGTATGTGTGTGGCCGTGTGTGTCCTTAATTTGTGTATGCTGAAGCTTTTGTTGCAATCAACGCTGAGATCTCTGCTAAAAGTGCAAAGACTGAGTGACAGTATACTGCCATGGAAGGGCTGCCCGCACTATAAGCTAATAGAGCAATAACACACGGGAATTTATGCTGCAAGATTTTTTGAGGGTTTTATTTTAATTTTTTTTAAATAATAACTGATAAATTTGGGAAAATTAAACCCTCCTGTGAGCCCTTTTGGATGATGAAGTTCTTTGCTCTGTATAATCTGTCATATCTATGGTAGGGACTCAAGTAAGAAATAAAAAAAAAGATCAGTCACATGTATATTTAGACATAAAATAATTTATGTTATCTTCTTCAAAGTAATTTATTTTGCAGCATCTTAAATTTCTTGTTTCTTTGCAATTTTTGTTTTCAAAACTGTGAGCGTCTATGGGATTAAAATGGTGGGATTAAATTAGGACTCATTGTCAGTTACAATATAAGATATATCCCAAAGGAGCATAACCTACTTTCAACATCTGTATCCTATATAAGCAAAAAAAAAGTAAACTAAGCTTGGTTTCACAAAGGTGATTTAATTGAAATGGTCATTTTCAGTTAATCTCTGTACTTACTGTACACATTACATTAAGTGTACTAATTTCAAATAAGTGTAATTCCATCAATACTGAAAATTACAGCTGGTTATAAGAACAGTACTAAATGCATCGGCAGTGTTGTAACTAGGGTAAAAATATGTTCTCTCAAACTCTGAAAACCAGAATATTAACATTTGTAAAGACTTTACAAAGCCACATTTGAAACAAATTTTCAGAAATTAGAACATTGTTTTCCAGATGTTATCTCATGCATACACTTAAACTAGCACTAGCCTTAAAATCTCTGCCGTTTGTGTATGATTCTTGGGGTGTATTCATTCTGCCAGTATGGAAAGCAACACCTCTGGACAAGCTAAAAACTGGTGCTTAAAGCTCATTTTTATCAACCCATTTTAGTCCAGTAATAACCATGAATCCTTACCACTGATACTGACACTGACTAAAAACCTGCGTCCTGTTTAGGGTGAGTGATGAGCAGCTCATCACATGTCTTCACACTGGTTGGACCTAAACTAGGAAATACTTCAGGCCACTGCTGCTAAGTTTATCTTTGTCAAGAAAAAGCACTGGCTTGTTTCTGCCAGTGCAGTGTGGGCAATGAATTCCCCTGACACAACAAATTGATTCAGCCACACAGAGCACATCTGCTTACTCTCACTGTGAGATGATTGGGACCTGAAGTCTTCTACATCGCCTTGTGATTTAGTCTAATATGAGTGTACTTCAGTACAAACCTCTTTGCTGGAGCACCTGTCAATTGCAGGGAGACGTACCTTCTGGGACTGCCATTAACAAAATGTCAAATTGAACACTGACCTGGCAATATGAAATGTCAGATCAAGTTCTAGCTTACAAATCAGTGTAATCTAGCACTTACCTGTGATATACGTGGTTTATTATGGTAAGGTCAGCGTTCACATGCCTGAACAGCATAAGTTTCTTTCTCTTTTATTAGAAGCTGCTAAAATGTAGGTGATGCTTACTGCAGATAAGTGTGCAGACTGGCGCATCATCATTTACACACAGGACTGTGCCATCCATGCCCTTTGCCGACTACCTAACTAGAGTGCTACACTGCTACTCTTCCGCACCAGACCTGTGCATCTGTCCCATTTGTCTATGTGTGTTTCTACCCCGGGACTCACCTCTGGCTCCAAACCATAACAGACGGCTCTGGGTCATTATGGCAGGTACAGGAATGACAAGTAATGCAGTGATAGATTATAGTTGGTGTCAAAGCTGGTGTGTGTGTACATATTTGTCTGTGTGAATCAGGTCACCTCCAGTCCCTCCTGACTTTCCTCAGTTTCCTCTAAACCTCATTTCTCCTCCCTTTCTGTCTCTTCTTCACCGCCTTCTCAGCAGCAGATCTCTGAAAAAGGTTATTATCACAGCATGAGAAGCCACAACGCTTTTAAAGTCAAGAATCCACACACAGCACACATTTGAATATATGCTGAATAAGTCTAAGATATTACACATTTTGTCCTGTCTTGTCATAGTTATGTCATCTTTAAAAAAAATGACTAAAAAGTAGAAAAATAAATTAAATCAGTGAATAAACTTTATTGAACTTTAGTTCTATATTTGTTTACAGTTGAAGTGTAGAGACATAAATTGTTGACCTAAAGCATGGAAGTTAGACTGCAGAAGGCCTTTTATTGTTCAGCTTTGTCTTCTGTGATCAGCAGTGTGTACCAAGGCTGTGAGTGTGAACTTCTTTTTCACACTGCTGATATTAATCTGCTTTTGTTTCGCTCTATTGGCAGATATGCATGCAGGTCACTGTCCTCTGGGACGATAACAGGAAATCAGTAAATGAAACCACTTTGGAGGTCACTGACTTCTATTATTGCATGTTATACATTTTTGCTCATCTTAAGTGATTTACTTAACAATAGCCAGAAACGCTGGAAAGCTACAACATAAGCAAGATGTATAGTCATTGTTTTTCATAAAAGTCAGACGAGATTTTTCCAGAAGACATCTAAAAGACTCTCCTCAGTTCTGCAAAAACATTGATTAAACCAAGAGGAACATGAAAGAAAAGTATGGGGGGGAAAGAAACGGTCCAAATAAATGAATAACAACCAGAAGTTTACTGCAAAAGCAACTCAGGAGTTTGTCAAGTCAAAGAATGGGATCTTCTTCAGCGGCCAAGTCTATCACCTGATACCAGTTAAACAGAGCATGATTTTCAGGTACTGTAGGGGTGAAACTGAAGGCAAAGAGACGCACAAACAAGCAGCGTGTCCATGAGGTCTAGACTTCAGGCAGTCATAGACTGCAAAGGACTCATGATTTTTATTTTTACTTGAGTAAAGGCATTTATTCAGTACTTTTATCAAGCTATGTTTAACACAAGAATCTGTACTTTTGTGAAGAATGTACTTTTGCCATCTCTACCGAATGATCACCCCTCCATTCCCATGCTGGTCCAAGTTATTTGCGCTGATACGCTGAGTTTGGTCTTCTCCAAACGTGGTGCTGTGCATTGCAACGACACATCTTTTACTTTTGTCTCCTCTGTCCAAAGAACATTGTTCAAAAAGTCTTGTGTTTTTGTTCAGATGCAACTTTGCAAACATGAGCTGTGTTGCCATGTTCTTTTAGAGAGTTTTCTCGTGGCAACCCCCTCCAAAAAAGCCATACATGTTCAGTCTTCTTCTGATTGTACTGCCTTTTAACATTTAAAAGACCTGTAGAGTCTGACATGTACATGTTTTAAATTTCTGCGAGCGTTGTATGTTCTAAGCTTAGATAGGATTTCCTGGGACGTCCATTCATGGGAAGATTGTGGCATTTTGTTAGCACACATCTCAATGCCCCAGTCCAGCACACTGCCAAAACCACTGCTTTTAAGCAGCTGCTCACACTCGCATTATCAATTCATAGAGTACATTTGATCATCAGCACCTAGCCACTACTTAACCTCTTCTTGTGGAAGCACTTCATTTTTCAGAGAATTGCATATGTCAGACAGAATCCCTGTTTTTGTGGGGAGAGATGTTTCAGTCAGGCAGCTGCGATGATGATTATGAGTGTGCAGATCACTGAGTGGAGTGTGGGTCATCTTCAGATTTTGTTATTTAATGTAACACATAGTGAACTGAGAAGGTGCATAAAAAATACACCATGTGAAGTGTTATTTTAGCCAATTATATTTGCTGTAAGAGAAAAACAGCAGGAACGTGCACATGGCTCAGTCAGACACCAGGGACTGACTGGCCCATTGGAGGGTCAGCACTGACATCACATGTAGGAAAAAAAATGGATTCGTGCTCCTTTGTCATTCCTGCTGGAGACCGGAAGCTTTGCTCGTTCCCTTGTGAGTCTATATGTGTGCGTATACTCAAATGGGGTCACCAATTTGTCACATCCTGTCCCTCCTCTCCCGTCATTTTTACTTTGGTACGTTCTGCTTTTCACGCTGAATGCTGAGCTGACAGTGTTCTGTATAAATTTGCAAAAATATGAACCAGCCTGCTGCCTTCAGTGCTCTGGTTGAAATGTTAGATTTTTTTATTTTTTTTGACACAAGCGTACATACAATTTGAAGAGAAAAAAAACAAAGAAAAGCAAAAACATGAACAAAAAACAATTAAATTAAAAACTGTCATTAAGAAAAAGCACTGTTCCATTGTGATTTGTTTTCAGATTTGTCCAGGCTATATTGTGTGTCACTCTGGTGGATATTTCTGAAGCCATTGTTTGGTTTGTTTACGAGTGACTGGGTTGCACCAGCTACACATGAATATATTGCAAACAGTGTGTGAAGTCCTTACCACAGCGAGGAGATGGCTGTCCAGTTCACTGTACAGTATATAACAATACTTCTTTGCTTTGTAGTCAAAGCTTTATAGTGACTGACGCCACCAAAACTAAAGGCAACGTACATCCTATCCTTTTTTTTAGCAACTGTGATTGGATATTATTTTAATAAATTGCTGAAAAGTTGAATAGTGCATTACTTTTGTCGTTTCTTGGATCTTTTTGACTGCATTCTCTTGTAACCGACATGAATTCAGCTCCTCTGGGTCAGCCTTTGAAGCCTGCAGAGCCCTGATATTTAAAAGCATCAACTCCTGGGTAGACTACACTAGAGTGAGATGTACGCAGAATACATTTTTGGAAGAAAGTTCACCGCGGTACACCAATTATGATTACATTATTATGCTCCGTGGGAAAGAGTGGAAGTGTTTTGTCATTACATCAGGACATATTTCATTTTGTGTGAACTTTAAAGTAACGCAGACTGTGAACTAGAACAGAGCGCCGATCTGTTGGAAGAGAAAAATGACACTTTGTGCTACGCCAAGGCCAGCAGAGAGAAGGGGTAGTAAATTAACAGCCGAACATAATGTACTTTAATGGTACTTAATATAATATACACCTGTTTGTTGGAAGAGCTTTAATAATGGCCCGTGTGATGATATAGATCTTATTTTATTACAGCTATTAGTTTATAAGTTTAACAAGAGTAGGATCTCGTGGGAATGGTTTACAGCACGAAAGAAACTACAACCGTGTTTGAAGACTTACTGTTAGCATTTTTATTATTCCTTCTTCGTCTTTTTTTTCCCTTCATGGTCTGACTGGCACTTTTAATAATCTTCTGCTGTTTGCATTTTTTTTCCCGCAGATCTAAAATCTTTGTCATATTTGGCACGGTTTGCAAGGGAGAATGTAGCAAAACAGCATTACACAAATCTCTAAACTTATCACCGCTGTCACACAGGTGTCAATGGACTATGTCAATTCAGAGGCTCTGAGGGGACTTTTTTTATGCGGTGCTATAGACTGTCTGAACATGATCACGGAGGTACGCGGTGCTAGAATGATTTTACAGTAAATTGGTTTCTGTGAGAACATTAACTTAACGTTCCCTGAGGCCTATATGTAAATGTACAAGGGAGTCCTGTTTAAGCTTCTTGCATCATAAGCTGATATATTGAAACGATGAAGAGCCCTTGGGTGCTGTATGGTATATTGCACCCAGAGGGCCCAGGCTTGTCATTCTATTTACCCTGCAATTCACTGTGGAGAGAGACACACACACACACAGACACACACAAAGAGAGCTACAGAGAGATTAATTTCTGTCAATGCAGGTTGAGAGGGAGATTCTAGTTTCATCTTTATTATTAGGTATGAAATGAGGCTGTTATCCCCGTTTCCCTTTAACACCTCATAAGAACTAAGTCATTCACGGTTTTTATGTCGGGCTGTTATTGACTTTTGTAGCTTGTGACATTTCTTTCTCCTTTAATTATTTACTCTGCCCTTTAGCCTCTTGCCATTGCCTGTGCTTCATTACGAACCACGCAGATTAAAAGACGCTGACGAAGATGAAAAGACAAAAAGAAAAGTGACTCGTGGAGGAAAAGAACGTTGGGAAAAGAAGATGAGGGTTTGCCACAGGGGAGGGGTAAAATGAGAAATCTGCAACAGCTGGGTGAAATGACTGTGCCTTCTTGTCCATAACCTGCTAATTAAGAGAACAGAGGGAGAATGCAGATTAGAGGGGCGGGCCTGGAGACAGGCCTGTGGCTCTCTAGTCCTCGGGGAGAACCTCATCCAGGGAATTTCTGTGTTCATACAAAGCAGTGAGGGGTCTACATTATTCATCTCCGGAAGTAAGACGCGGCAAGACAGCGAGGGAAAAAGATGGAGTAAAACAGGAGTGGCAGTGAAGCGATAAAATATTGTGTTTAAAATCTGCATGTATGATTTTGTGGCCATGCTTTCTTTGTTTATCCGTTTGCTGTTTAGCTAAGGCTTCTGGGTAAATCCTAATGAGAGGGGGTTTTGGGGGGATTTTTGTTTGTTTTTTTTGCTATTTTGCATACTTACCCATGGATCAAACCCTTCTCAGCAGCACAGACACTCAGCCCGTCCAGCTACCAGTCGCATTCAATTTACCAAGCCTTTTAGCTTTTAACGATTCTGCTCTGCTGCGACAGCTTGGAGTAAAAATAACGGCTGCAAGAACGCGCTCGCTTCCACAAGGCGTTAAAAAAAACAAAAAAAGAAGATTCCTCACATCAGATGTGTATCTCTTGGCTTACAGCAGATGTTGTTAATTTAAAATGAATACAATTTAGGCCATAGAAATCATTATCCATCAAAGCATGACCACATTAGGATCTTGTGTCTGGCAGGTGTTTAACTTATTCGTTAGATGTTCCTCTTAGCCTTCAGTACCTTTAAATGAAGCTCTCGGAGTCCTATCGGTTGCTCTGTCAAAAATGTGCCTCTGGTTATTGTGGGAATGATAGATGCATTAATCTTAGCAGGGGGTCCTGGAAGAGGAAAGTAGAATTTACTGGGATCCATACTGCAAATTAGTGCACAGGGAGTTTACAAGGAATGTCTGGGAATTTTGTTTTGTTTTTTTCACTAAAAAGTTACAAAATAAACTGCAAAAACACTTGTCATAAATCCGCCTACCGCCACGTTAAATTATAGGTATTAAGTATAATTTCAATTTGTTTCATTGTTTCCTTATACAGAACGAAAGCTAAAGCAAAGCTTCGACACGTAACAGATCAAAATGTCTATAGGGGGGATTTTTGTTCTCAAGCCTGTTTATTTAACTGTGAGTTTCTTACTGATGCATAGAAAAAGCAAAGCTGCTACCTAATTAAATGAGAACCTGTGGTGCTTTTTATTGAAGCTATTCTGATGCAGCTGAAGTTTAATTTAATTATTTGATCAAATCAAGTTATGGTTCTAAACCCAACACTCTGACAAAATCTCCAGGGTGTAGCCCACCTTTTCCAGCCCTGTGACTCTAAACTGGATAAGCTATAAACATTGGACGGAATGATTCTAAACCTTTGTTCATTGGTCACTTTTATTTTTCACAATTATTTTTCTATAGATGCTAAGTATTTTACAAATTCATGGAGACTAACAACTTACAACAAGAACTTGTTAGATTTAATTTAGATAAGACACTCAGAAAGAACTGGTCTTTTTTTTTTATAAATATACAGTATAATCCTCAGTTTGTAAAGAGCACTTTTAAATTGTTTTAATGATCACCTGACCTGTGCAAGCTGTCATTTTTAAGTATGTATATATTTTCAGATACCTTAATCTTTACTACTACATGTCCGACCTTCACTGTGGATGAGCTGGAAAAAGTGTTTTGCACAATATATCGGTGTGGCTACCACCATGTCTTTGTTATAGTTTAAGTAATCTTTTATTAAAATGAATGTACACAAAGTTACAGGCTTGCATAGCTTTGATGGAGTCCCACTCTCTGCTGTCAAACAAAGAGTTATCTCTGTGGAATATGGACCGATATCTCGGTCCTGTATTAACTGTTTGGAAACACCGAACAATGAAATGATTTACATTTTTTTTTAAAACAAAAAGGTTTTGGTTTAACGGATGGAACTTCAATATCACGAGAACTTAATAAGTCACACTAGCTTTCTGCCATGATGTCTGGCATTTCCCTACAGTTCAAAAAATTCAATTAAAAAAAACTTTATCTAAATGTGGCAATTTCACACCAGTGCTTTTAATATGGGTGGCTGTAGCTCAGGCGGTAGAGCAGGTCATCTACTGATTGGAAGGTTGGTGGTTCGATTCCTGGCTTCCCCTAGTCTGCATGCCAAATATCCTTGGGCAAGATACTAACCCCAAATTGCTCTCCGATGCATCCATCGGAGTATGAATGTGTGTGAATGTACATTAGTTTGCACTTGAGTTTAGAAGTGCTTGTATGAGTGGGTGTGAATGGGTGAATGCACAAGTTGTGTAAAGCGCTTTGAGTGCTCAGAAGAGTAGAAAAGCGCTATATAAGAACCAGTCCATTTACCATTTACCAATTCATGTAGATAGTGCTGAAAGACAATTGACGTGTGGAACAGTGCAAACTTAGAAAGTCACAATTAGTCAGCCATCTTTTTTTTTTTTTACTGCTTCCCATAATTGAGAGGATGAAATATATAAAGAAACAACATCACGAGAGAAGCGTAGTTACAGGATGGTTTACGTGAACCTACTCTTTTCCACACTCATAGAGTTGCTTTGTGTTCGCAAGGACAAGCCTATTCGATCCATCAAAGTGGACATCCTTGTGGGTCTGCTAAGAATTCATCTTGTTACCCGGTAGGCTTTCACCTTGAACATTACATCTGCAGCTAAACCAATCCTCTCCAGCAAGGTCTCTCTGTGTGCCTGAACTCTCTAATAGAACTAAATAGTGAGAGAAGGGATGACCCTCAGGGGCCAACTCAGACCAATTCTTTTGCAAGAAGATTGAAGAGATGCTGTGTGTATGAGCATGTGTGCACGTGTGTGTGTGTGTGTGTGTGTCTGTGCGTGATCACCTCCAGTAGATGAGATGGATAATGTACTGAAAGCTGAGGTCAAACTTGATGCACAGATGTGGAATAGGAAGAGAGGAGGGATGAAACAAAAATAGCCCAAGATAGTTGCTGAAACAAACCACCGGCTATATTTCAAGAATTGTAATAATGTAAATATGCTTTGGTTCACTTTCTTTCATATAAATCCACTGCCTGTTTATGTAGGATTCAGCCTTAACTTTGAATTTTTTAACCTGAGATTTTTGCTGACCAGCACACTTTGTATTCGAGCTTTGAATGAAATGAACCAGCTTAAAGTCAGAAGCGATTGCTCAGTGCGAATGAGCCAGAAACAATGCAAGCAGCACCATCCTGCTTAATATAACTCGGGATAATAGTGCTGGTTGGGAATATGTGCACTTTATACTTTTGGTTCAGGTCATTTTTGCCCGCAGTTCACTTTTCTTTTTTTTTTTGCACAAAAGGCCTGCATGACAAAAAAATTTGTAATCCACAGGAGGAAAATTGCATTGTCATAGAAAAAACATCTGTAGTTTTAGCTACTTTCCTGTTTGTGAGGCGCCATGAAATGTGTGAAGTGTACCTTCGGGAGTATAACAGCATTTGGTGCAAAGCACATATTCCTGAAAAGTCTGAAGCGAAGAGGAAAACCTAATAAATAACTGAAATACGTTTTTGATTTTGATATAATGCAAAGAAAATACACTCACTCCAAAAAAACCTTAAATTCAACAACATTCAAGCAGAAGGAGAATATCCAAAACTCTGTATTGAAAAAGTTATAGATGCCGTTAAAGTTTCATAAAAACAGAGGGCGGTGGTTTCCTATATTTAATGGAATATAGAAACACGGCAACATACTGAACTTTAAAGGGGAAGGCTTTTAATGCTTTTTAATGTGCTATTATATGTTTGTTATATGTGTAATAAATGCTCATTTTAGTTTTTATTGCTAACAGTTAATTTAGCATCACATCATCCTTTATAATGGCTCTCATACTGTTTGGTATCCATGGTAAAGTTTTAGCTTGCACTCTCCAAATCTTTATTGATATTACATTGCAAAGATAAAATTATACACTGAAACTGGTTACTCTTAAATTCACACGTTTATGTCATAGGAAACTGTAATTCCTCCTAGGTGATGCACCAGTGTAATGTCTGCATCACAGACTTTATAAATTTATAATATTGCATCAAAGAAAACACCATTCATTAGCTAGCCATCCATTTTCAATTCCCATAGAAAACAGCATTGCAGCTGCTCCTGCTCAACATCTGCTCACTCGCATAACAACACAGGCCAGATGAATCTTTGTCAAGGTTACATGTTTTTGCACAGGATCCAGAAATGTGGCTTTTGGGATATGTTCTGATGCTCGATGTGTTCTTTGAAGTATGTTTTTTTTTTAGTTAAAGAGGTTCTGGCAATCTTTGCAAGCAGGCGCTACGCCAGTATAGGCAGGCACCTTTTGGTAATGCAAAACATACTCAGATGGTAATCTAACCAAAGTAGGCATTACATACAGAGTATAATCGTATGTTACTGAATAAATGTTCAGCCGCTATTTTATTAGATATTGTACGGGAAAGTGGGTGCTTTTAGTATATTTAACAGTTGTGTTAAATGTATTAAAAAAAATTTAATGTTGAAGTCTTCGAAGTGTAATTTTCCAACTTAGACCTCCTGTTTTAGCATGTCGTCCACAATACAGCAAGCTTTGTGCCAAAGTTTTGCCTTATTTTGTATTTCTGCTGACACAGAGATACAGGAATGGAGAGCAAGAGGCTTCAGGCCAGGGTGCGTTGTGCTGCATTTGTGTGTCAGTGTGTGTGTGTGTGTGTGTGTGTGTGTGTGTGAGTGTGTGAGAGAGAGAGATACAGCATATTGCTGAGTATGTTTCTGGGTATTGGTTTTCCAGCATGTCATGCATTTTGCTGCCAAGAATCTGGTTTTGATCGGAATGCCAGGGTGAATTATGCATACACTCTTTCTTATAAAGAGAAGAAACTTGTTCTGTTTTTATCAGGAATCTTAGTCGTTGTGTCCCTTTCACACACCTGCAGTAAGTTTCTGCTGGGGAGCATGTGTTGCCAGTGCAGCCTGGTCTAGACTGATACAGAGTGCATTTTGCTTAAGAAACAACAAAAAAAGAGAGATTGGAGGTGAGACTTTGGCTCATTGAGCTTCTATAGCTCACAATGGAGCCGACTTCCATTTGTTTTCACGCAGAGGTTAGATAGTGCACAATGAAGGTGGCTGAAGAATCAGAATCCCATTATAGATCCTGCTCTCTTGTTAAAAGTGGTGGGGTGTTTGGGCTTCATAAGCCAGTATTGATTTTTTGGAATACGATACACCCGTAAGTGGGGGTTTTGTTCCACAGTAATGCACGGCATTAAAACATGAAACACCCAAAAAACTTACTCAGTCAAAGTAGCTGACTGGGAAAACTGAGGTGGAGAGTCACGCCGCGTTCTCGACTATCAACAACTGAGCTGGAAATGTTTGCTCCACTTTTCTTTTGTTGCTCTGAGGTTTGCTGTTGACCCCACTGGTGCATTAGTTGAAATCAAATCCTGCAAAATCGTGCATGTTCCCACTGACAACAGCGTTAGGTTCATGGCCAGAATTAAGTCAAACATTTGGCTTTGAATGCGGCCACGTGTGTTTATTGGCAACCCGGGGATGTTACAGCTTTTGCACAGCCTCATCGCTCATTATCCCAAATTATGCACAGCTACCTGCAGGAGCAGTTGCAACTTCTTTTGGACGCTCATGCACAATTAGAGCGTGCCGTTAACATTTTACTCCTTCTTCTCCTCCAGTTTGTGTCATCCCACTGTGGCTTCCATCTGTGGGCACTAATAGCTGAAGAGACTGCTTTTTGCACTCAGTGGGATATTTGACAGTGTAACAGCAGTTTAACAGTCCTTGTGAAATGCCATATTTTTGCACAAACTGTGTCCTTCTAAGTTTTGTGACTTATTTCTTTTCCCCGAGATGCACTAAATGAAAACAGAATAGAGGCTAGAATGCATTGTGTCATTGGTTTATACCTCTTATTCTTAGTTTTCATCTATAGTATTATCTGGGTACAGCAGTATTTCAGCAATACATCTCCCGAATGGTGGGCGATGTGAAATGTAGACTAAAAAAAAGAATAGTCAAAGGCTGAAGTCTTCTGGCTTGTAGTTTTTAATATAGGCCATGCTTCAAAAGCACAGGCTTTCCCTAATGCAACTTGGCAGTGTCTTTACTCTAAACCCTTCTCTATATTGTTAACATTCCCATACTCCATATTCCAAAAAACAACTCCAAGCCTGTTACAACACTACTCATTTTAATATCAAAGTTCTTTTCACAAGCTTGACAAAACTCCTCCAGAACCACTGAACTGTTTCACAGTTGCTTCATTTAAAAGGACATCTCTGCGTGTTTTTAAATACTCATGTGAATACTGAAGAAAGGTTCTCTTACTGTATTCCTGTTCCATAGAAGGCTTCAAAACATAGCCTCTTCTATTACCTTACACAAGGCCTTGTGAGAATGAAATGTCAGAAGAAGCAAGAGTAGTAATAGTGGTGAACCTCACGTAATGTTATAGAATGGTTTTAAGAACAAGAACAAGATCAAGAACAAAAATGCACAACTCCACCTGTAATACAGCACTTTGTTGAGTCTTAACTGCTTAAGACTGAGTTTGTGTGGCAAAATGAAACACTTAATAGTGAAGGCAAAATATGCAGGATGTGTTTCCTGTAGCTCAAGTGAAGCTGACGGCAAAATTCATTTTAACTCAGGTTTGGTCATTACTTTTAAATTATTAGCAATGCATTTGAACAAGAAAAAGGATTCTAGCTTGTCCTTTCTAGTAAGTGTACAGTATTGATCATATTTTGGTGTAATTATTTGTTTCTGTTATGACATTTTACTCCTGTGAAAGTCTAACTGTGACTTTCTGTGCCTGGTGTATCCATCCATCCATTGTCTTCTGCTTATTCGGTTCAGGGTCATGGGGGGTTGGAGTCTAGCCCAGCTAGCATACGGCAAAAGGAACGTTTAGAATCACCAGTTAACCTAACCTCACTACCTACACAGAGAGAACATACAAACTCCCTACAGAAAGACCCAGACCAGACAGTGGATTCAAATTCAGGACGTCTCAGAGTCAGAATGAGAATCAGAATCAGAAAGGCTTTTATTGCCAAATGTTGAGCAGATTTACAACATTAGGAAATTGCTGCGGTACTTTGTGCGAGACATATGATAAGACAAACACTTAAATAAAAATATAAAGTGCTAAGCTAAGTCTAGTCTAAGTTTTGCTTTTACAATTTAAAAAAAAACTGAATAGAATGGAGCAAACTACATGAAGTCATTTAGTTTCCTAATCAACAGAGCAGATCCATGTAATTTTCCTCAATGACTTAAGCGCTGCCGTTTTTTTCTTGGAAACGTTGAATCGGCTATCAGAAGAGCAACACATACAAACACAAACAAACTCAGTATCAAAAGCTGTTTTTCCAGAGTTATACATCTACAATACACTATATGTTTATCCCTTCTGTTTTCAGTTCTTTTGATCAGAGCGGAGTCGCTCTGACTGAATCATTATGACTCATTGAAATGGAGAGAAGGGCTTAAAGCACTTCATGATGCGTATTATGAAAATCATTCTACAGTGCCTGCCCTGTGATGCAGAACTTGTGTTAAAAAATAAATAAATAAATACAAATGCCAGGTGATGTGTTGCTTACAAAAAAATTCTGGGTTTCAGTATGACTATGATTTGTAGTTACATTACATTAGTCTCTGTTATATTTCAATAACATCACTTCCTAGAATGTTTTCTTGCTGCCACTTTTTTAAGCTGAAATACAGAGTTGAATAATAGATCATACTGTATGCTGCTTTCCCCTCAAAGAAATTAATTCCCCTTATGCTGCCATTGTTTGATCATTTATCTGGCACAGGCTCTGCCGCTTATCATACAAAATAACCAATTGCTATGTATTTCCCCTCACTGTACCACGCATTAGCACTTCCATTGTACTGAATACTTCTCTTGGGTGCCATCTTGTAGGACTGCAGTGTTTTAAGTTGATAGAAATTTGTATATATTCATTTGCAGAACACACAGTTTCATCCCCTGTGTCAAATTCCTGTTTTATATAAAGCATTGGTGTGGGTTCATTAGAGCAATCTGGTAAATTTTGATGCAAATTTTAGCACCTTTGTGCATACATCTATGATGGAAGTAAATTTAACTAAAAAAAAGAACAAAAAAGAAAAAGAAAATCAAAGCAAAATCTACAAGAATATAACGCAGCCAGGTTCTTGGGTATATGATGTTTTTGTGTTCCAGATTATAGAGTCAGTGTGTGACAAGTTGACAATTGTCCCTGATATCAGGTTACTTTTTTGTTTCTTACCTGCTCGCTTTCAAAGATAAATTTGTTAACTTTAAGACACAGATTTCTGTTCATGTCCAAAGCTTTGTGCACATTCATGCACGCCTCAACCATGTTATTGAGCCTGACTGAAAACAAACTCAGGCAACAGCACTTCTAAAGTCAAAAAAAGAATCCAAAACTGGCTTCCAGTTATATTGTTTTTCAGACATTTTTGGGGGAAAATTTCCTCCTTTTTCTTTCTCTCTCCTCCATTCCTATCAGGCTGCTGGTTTCAAAACACCGTATGTGTGTGTTTGTGTGTTGCAGGCTTAATTAAGTTTACCACAAAACATTCTGTGGTTGTAAGAACTTATAATTCATATTCATATTTTTGAGGGGAAAAAGAACTATTGTTGAAGAAAAGACTCATCTGTGTGCGAGGCATTGTTGTTGTGGATAGTGATTATTTTTTTCTTAGTAAATCTCCTGCTTCTTTCATGCTTTTATTGGAGTGGGACAATGTGTTCTAAATACTAAGACATCTCCCCTATAGAGATATAGAATAGATACAGAATTGATATAGAGATTTAGAGATATACAGATATAGGTCTGAGTAGGGTCAGCTGTACAAAAAGGGTGGTACCTAAGGCAGGAGAGCTGGCAGGACACACCCTACAGGGTCACAATCAAAGGAGGCTCTGCTAAGGGCCATAACAGTCCCTTGGCAGTGTTGGACCTCGACCAGATGTTTTTGGTAGGCACTAACAAGCTTCTGGAATAATTCTGGCTAGATATTTGGCAGAATTGGTAGAGTTCACAAATCTTCAGTAGGGTTGTAGTCTTCCAGAAATTTAATGTTAGCCTGCTTTATCGATTCCAAAACCAGTTTAGATTTGTGTTTGTGATCATTTGTCCTGTTGGAACACTCAACTGTGTCAACCACCAAATACTCAAACTTTGTCTTGTCTGACTTTTCTCCAGAAGGCATTTGGCTCTTCCATGTGGACTTAAATATTACACAGGCTTGAAAGAGCTGATTTTGGAGCAGTGGGTTTTTTCTTGGTTGGTACCCTCACGGTCCATGGTGATGTAAACCTCACTTCACTGTGGACAGTGACACGGGTGTTCAAGCAGCTCCCAGTTCATGGCAGTCTTGAACGGTGGAGGATGCTGGGTTGGTCTTAAACATCCTAACATCCTTCCTCTCATCTGAAGGTGACAGTTTGGGTTTTCTTCCAGACTTTGGCAAAGTGGTGACACATCTGAATAACTTGTACTTACATTCAATTTTTTGTTTAAAATGGCCCATTAAGCTTCTGGATTTAACTTCCTAAAGCCCCGACTTTAACCTTATTGAAAATTTGTAGACTATGTTTAAAAGCCATCTTTGTGCCAAAAACCAACTAATTTGAATTAACTTTACCAATTCTGCCAAGAAGAGTCAAATATCCAGCCAGGATTCTGTTTGAAGCTTGGCTACCAAAAGTGTCTGGTCGAGGTCCAGTTTTCTAAGGCACATTTAAATATAGTGCCAAATATTAGTGGAGGTATATGTAAATATTTGAACCTGTATGTATACTTTTGAACTTGTGTGGATTAGAGAAAACGCTATACTGTATGTATACTGTACAGTCATTCCACTCTGAAAGGGGAACAGTTGAAAGAATTCATGAAAAGCCCCAAATTATAAAGACAATCATCCATGAATGGTTTATGTAAACTTCTGACCACAACTGTGTATAATGTATGCCAGCATGAACTAGCAAATAAAAAGGACTTTTGCCTCTTCTGCTGTGTCCTGTTGGCTGTCAGCTGTCTGCAAACTGAGGGGATCTTATTTCCTTTTGTAATGTGAACAGCAAACAGTGGGTCACATGGTTCTACATGTCATATTCTGGATCAACGTACAGTATGTTATGTACATTTATTTTTCGTGCACAAAAGCAGAATGCATGACCATGTCTGCTATTCAAACCACAACACCAGCATAGCACCAGCACAATAATAACTGCTGTTTCCCTGCATTCAGTTTGTCTCTGTGTGAGTGTTTGTGAGCCCTTTAGTACAGGGTAGGCCTCCAGGCATCAGTGGCCTTCTGATAAGACCTGGTTAAAGCAGCTGTTTTGTTGGCCTCCACTCTGCCATCTCTCTGCCATACAAGCAAGATTTCAACTTATTACACATATAAAGTCTCTTGGATCACCGGCATACTTTTGAGAATTTATAACTATAAATAAAGCAAAAAGGCATGTAGGAGTCATCCCTACATAAATCTGTATTTCACAGAGACCCTCTTCTCTCCTCTTGTGAACCCAGTAAACCTTTTAAAGTGGTCTTAATGCTCTTTCATAAACTGTGAAATCACCAAGATAGCTTAAACCTATAGAAGATGAGGAAAACTGTAACAAGTACTATTTATTAAGCACCAAGTACGGAGCAGCTTTTCAAGTGTCCCTCGTTGTAAACAGTTTAACACTTCTCAACTAATGCACTAACATGAGCACCTCCATACATTTACTGACATAAATTACCCCAGTGGTCCTTATCAGTTCTACTCTCATGTGCTCTTCAATTTTTCTAATGCATCCAAAAAGCCTGCATTAAAAAAAAGTAGGGTAAAGATGCTTCGAGAGGCTGCCGTAAAACAGGCGACTGATTGTGTCTGATTGTGTTTTTAAGCTAGCCGGAGTAATTGCAATGTTAAGAACATATGTAATTATTCTACATTCAGGTCATGACCTCAGCGAGTGCTGTGCTTGTATCAGTTTGACTAGTTTAGAGTACTACAATTAAAGAATTAAAGTTTGATTCTGAATTATTAACCGCTTACCCCTAGAAAAAAAAAAAAAAAAAAAAATGGGAGTGCAGTGTGCAGCGAATGACAATTATTCACATTAGTATTAATGTATTTGCAGAATCAAATAAAATGCTAAATGCACTGCCTAAATTGTTACACTGCACTTCATTAAGCACATCGTCAAGTGAGCATCAGATCAGGGCCTATTAAGCCAGCGCTTGATTGGCAAGTGGTGAAATTAGAAGCTCATGCTGCATTCACATGTCTGCATAATTGCGAGGCGCGCACATCTAAAACTTGTGTCCTTGCTTATGTTGAAAGTGGATGTAATTACTTTTCAAGCTACGGCATCACAACAGTCAACGCTAGTCTTGACAAGAGGTGATTATGTCTGGTTAAGCTATTCACGGCTCAGTGTCATCATCAAAATGGTAAAAATATGCATACAATTGTTTCGTTTTTTTCTATTATATATAGAGAATGCTTCCAAAAATGTCCTTTGGTTTAATTTTATGTTTAACATTTAATGGAACATGTTAAGTGGAAATGTATAATGCAAACAACAGGCTCCCCACCTAAATCATAATTAGGCACAAAAAGTATCCAATCGAGAACTCATGGTCCAGTGCATATCTGCTAGGCATGGAAATGCTATGGGAGCTAATGGTATAAATGAGTGGAAACCTGCTGTAGATAAATGAGCTCGTTTGAAGAGTAATGGTACTGAAGTGATCCTCAGAGGGAAAGTGTCTTTCTGCATGGTTTCACCTCAAGGAAGAAAGTTTTCTAGACCTATTTAAAATTGGAAGTTTGGGTTGTTTTTATTATAATTTTTTCTGTTTGTGTCCAAAACCTGTTCAGATATTCAAGACGCATACTAAGCCTCAACCCTAGATATTCAGATACACAACTCGATTCTATTCTTCCGTTGAATATTTTTTTGTTTTGCTTATTCTTCTTTTGAAATAAAAACAAAAATAAAGTTATTCCACCGTGTTCCTCGGTCCTCGTTCGGTTGTGTCTCACCGAAAGGGACCTCAGGTGGTGCTGTTGTCCTGACAACCAATAAGGGGAGCATCAGAGTCAGACGGCGGGATAATCTGAGAGAGAGAGGGGGAGAGAGAGAGAGACAGAGAGGTAGGGGGTGGTGGTGGGGGGTGATTTTCCCAGTCTCTAAACAGAAGCTTGCATCTCTCCATCGCCGCTGTGCCGTCTCTTTACGCGGAGAGCTTTGTGCGTCACTGGAGTACAGAAGGAGGATTTTCGTCCCCCCTCCCCCCCTAAAAAAAAGTATTTTCGGAACCTCGTATCACCCATCCATTTCGAACTGCTTTGGACCTAAACACATCCCCGCGTTTACCAGAAGTGTGGACAACTACGACTGTTTCCCCCTA
>VUQG01019180.1:0-18188 GCA_015106755.1 Etia nguti | reverse complement strand
AGCTTCTCCTAATGTAATTTCTTCAAATTGTTTTCTTCATATTATATGTTTGGTCATTAACACAAAGCTTAATTTACAGTCAAAACAATATTGCATTATTATTAAACTGAGATAAATTTGTGGTGTGATCAAAGAGGAAAGCACGGTGCCTATTAAAATTAGAGTCATATCCATCATTGCCTTGAAGGTTGTCTCTTTGTGAATCTCAGCACCACTTCCAACATTCCTCCTGCATTTGGATCGCTCCCCGGAAGTCCCGTCCTGACCGCTCGTCAGAGCTGATTTTTGTTTCAGAAACACTGCTGTCCATGAGCCACGCGAAGACAAGTTTCTTCACATTAAACATCAGTAATTAATGCATTAATTTGCCTACTTAATGACCTCATTAGCTTCACCAGTTATGTTCAATGTATCACAAAGAGCACCGTGGAACATCAGGCAGCTCAAGTGCTTCTTGTTAATTTTAGCCATTCTTCACTGACTGTAATCAATGTCAGTGTTTTATTTTATGTTAAGTTGAAAGTAATAAATTCGAAAGGAGACTATGCCGTAGCCCTTTGTGCGATTGCCACAGTGTAGAAAAAACCCCTAAAAATACAACCCTGCTATTTTTTATTTTTTTTATTTTTTTAAAGCATTGATGGAAACATGATAAACATGTACTTTTTCCTAAAATACTACATTTAAATTACTATATAAAGCATATTTCAGTAGTTTTACTTGCTGAAAATCAGTATCAGCATCAAACTCAATAAAGCTAATATTGATCAAGTCGCACCTTCATGAAAATACTTTTTGAGAAAGAAATTGTTGGATTAAACATCGCTATGAAAATGCATCTGCAGTCACTTTAGTTTGCTGGCTATTTCTACAAAGCATTTCTTTTATCAACTTCTTTTAATTTTCTTTCTATGCTGCCTACTTCTGCTCTACTGTATTATATTTCACTGAGTCATTTCTGGCCCTTTAGCAGCTTTGTCCTTCATTTCCCCTTTATTATCATTCCCTCTTCCTCTACTTGCAGAAACGATCCTTTCCTTCTGAATCTCGACTGACGAGAAACACAAAGCTGTGACAGTAAGTACCGAGATCAAATGGTGTGCTTAGAGAAACTTTGCTGATTGCGGTGGACTGATTTGTCTGCACTGTTATGTAAAAAGAGGTCAGAGGCTACAATGTTCATGAAAAGTTGGCAAAGTCAGGACAGGTTCTGAAGCTGAAACTGAAGCTCTGTGTCCCTGTTAAAAGAAATAAGTTTAGTTTGTGCTTTATCACCAGGACTTTTTGGGAGATCAAGTTCAGTCGTCTTTCTTGTTTATATCTGTCTTTTTTTGCTCTTAGCTGCTACCTCATTCTCCAGGTCCAGCTGGGTCACAGTCATGCAGCATCCCAATTTTGAGACCCGCCATCCACTCCAGAGTGAGGATCATCAGGAGACAGGTTTTGACCCCCTCCAGAGTTTCAACAAGAATCAAAGCAGTATGTCAACTCTTCAATTAAGACTTCCAAACCTTTGTTATAGATAACACCTGTAACCATTTCCCCTTCCTTGGACCAAGACCCATATCATAATATACCAATGCTGCATCTTTTTGGGACTAACAGGCTCACAACAATGGAGATGATAAGTTTAGGTTCATTCTGGAGATGATTAAAAAGAAAATTTCGAGCTGACTGAAGTGTGAGTCACAGATGTGGCTCGCTACGCCCCCAGGCTGAGTGTGTTTTTTTATGTTTACGTGTGACTGAAAGAAAACGTTGGTGGCTGGCATGTTGTGGAACTGATGAATATTCATACTGAGCGTCCCTGTGGAGCGATCCACTCCTGTAACTAATGCTGATAGACAGCTCTCCAACTTGAATGCATGTTCACCTGCAGGCCACATTAGACTTATTACGGCTAATAAAGAAGAAACAGAGTATGTTACTTTACTTCCTTTAATCACCTTCTCTGCTCCCCTTTTTGCTCTACTGCGTGCCTTGTAAAAGAATAACTGATGGGTTATTGTGATGCAGTAAAATTGTCAAAGTATGCATTTTTGATCTCTCATTGCCCCGTCTAAAATAATAAATAAATACATTGATTTCTGCTTTCGTGCCCTAGCACTTGTTGTTAACATCTCCCCCTTGTGGCTGTGTCTGTTCTCATTAGGAGGATCTCTTGACAGCAGCACTTCGGAGTCTCATTCGACCTTTCTCTCATATAGGTAAGTTACTCCATTAATATCCTTTCATGGCGGTATCATGAACTCGTGGCCCACTTCTCTTAGCTTTAGCCTGTTGGTTTACTGCTTGATGACACAAGCTGCCCAAGTTGAGTTGAAGCTGGTAAATCCCCTCATTCTTTGCCTCCATCCCCCCTCCCCAATGCAGGAAAGAATGGGACGACTTGTTTCTCAACAGTAATTACCTGGCCAGGATCCGGCAGGCAGGCATCAACGGGCGGCTGAGGAGCAGCCGCTTTCGGAGCGTGTGCTGGAAGGTAACTGCCAGTTGGATCAAGCAGTTCTATCGAGTTTGATTAAGGGGGCTTTGGCAAATTCCCTGCCACAGAAAAGAGAAGTTCTGGTGGCATACAGACTTTTTCCTCAGTGGATATAACAGCCTAGAGTGTAGTTCTGAAAGGGCTGATTTTTCTGCATGTTAGTGATTTCTCAAAGATGAACTCCTGTTGCATGGACTGATATGTGCATTGCATGTCTGTAGTTGTACCTGGAGGTTCTTCCAGAGGATAAAGGGCAGTGGATAAACAAGACAAAGGAGCTCCGGGGCCAGTATGAGAAGATCAAGGAGATGGTGAGAGCACCCATCTGTGGCCAGTGTGATAATAAAATGGTTCTAAGACAAAAATGTTCTCCATTAACCTCACTACTCATTCATGTATAGAATTTATAGCTGCTTATATCCTGAAACACGGAGCACAATATGGAGCCCGTGAGGAAAAAACAGATCGCTAATCAAATCATCAAAGGTTGTAACTAATTGTCGTGCATTGTTGTTTTTTTTTTTTCGTTTTTTTCTGTCACAGCACATCACCAACCCCCGCAAGGCCGCAGGCCAGCAGGACCTTGTGATAAACAACCCACTGTCCCAGGATGAGGGGGTGAGTTTTCTCCACACATGTTTCATGGTTATGTGACCCTGACACTTTCCTTTCTTTTGTGACTCTCTAATAATTATGGACACTGATTTATTGTTTTTTTTGTTTTGTTTTTTAACATATAGATTTACACACTATATCGTCATTGTAATGACAACAATCTCTTCCCTTGATTTTCTGAATGTCATTTTTTTTTTTTTGTCATGTCCAGAGTTTGTGGAATAAGTTCTTCCAGGATAAAGAGCTAAAGGGAATGGTCAAGCAGGATGTGTTGAGAACGTAAGTATCTCTGTTACTCTGTTTGCTTATTTATTTGTTGTTTTCTGTTATTAACATGGCAGGGAAAAAAATCCATGCTCTTTTTGTATTTGGATTAGATTCCCTGAGATCCGATACTTCCAGGATGAAGATGTGAGGACCAAGCTGACTGATATTCTCTTCTGTTATGCCAGAGAAAATGAGCAGTTACTGTACAAACAGGTAACATTCAGCATCGTCCCGTGTGTGTGTGTGTGTGTGTGCGCGCGCACGCGTGTGTTTGTTCAACAAGCTCACACAGAACAAAATGCCTTTGTAACCTAAGCATTATAAGTGTCTGTAACAGGTGCCAGCCTGTGAATAGACGGCCAGCGTAGCATCTTTTTTGCAAACTGGAAGTGACACGTGGCTGAGCAGTGGCTAACAATATCTAAATTAAACCTGTCATCACGGATTAGAAACCTCGTGCATCACTATTAAAGAAAGACTGACCACAAATGAACTGTATTTGTTTCCTCTTCCTTCTGCCTTTATGCATCTTACATTCCCACTGCCTCTGTCTGCTTTTCTGTCTGTAGGGGATGCACGAGTTGCTGGCTCCCATAGTGTTTGTGCTGCACTGTGACCATCAAGCCTTTCAGCATGCCAGTGAGACGGCCAGCCCCAGGTCAGATTGTATTTCGGTGAAAAGCCATTAACACCTTCAGACCTGCTTCTCTAATGAAGACATATTTTTGTATTTATTTGTCCAAAGATTAAATTGAAAGATTCTCACTTTTTTGCAGTGAGGAGATGAAGTGTCTGTTAAACCCAGTGTACCTCGAGCATGATGCCTAGTGAGTATCAGCTGATCAAAAGGGTTCAGAATGAGAAATGTTAGTACTTTTTAAAAATCTCACTACATTCATCTTTCCCTCTCTCTGTAGTGCCATGTTCTCGCAGCTAATGGAGACAGCAGAGCCGTGGTTCTCCAGCTTTGAAAGGGAAGTGAGGAAGGTCGGTTCTAATTTGAAAAACTACTTTTGACACTGAAATTGATTGTGCATTGTAACACAATACCAGCTGATTGCACTGTCATAAAGACATGACATTATATTAACGCTAAATTACAATGTTGAAGAGCTCAGTCCTGGTTAATTTGACCACTCAGGTGGTTACCATGGTAACAGCAATTGCAATTTTAATACTATAGTGAACATAGGACAAGAGGCTTTGTTGTCAGAAATGCAGAGGAGCAGCTGGATCTGTTAAATGTACCCAAACGATTTGTGGCACAAGTGCAGGAACAAACAGAAACCATGATTATGATTGACTATCAGTCAAATTGTTACTTAAAACACTGAACAAAGTCCTGCCACCTAAAACACTTCATGGTTTGTGAACTTTTTTTATTAGCTTTTTAATAATAATAATGATGTATACTTTATTGATCCCCGTGGGGAAATTCCTCTCTGCATTTAACCCATTCACTCAGTGAAGCAGTGGGCAGCCACTGGGCGCCCGGGGAGCAGTGTGTAGGGACGGCACTTTGCTCAGGGGTACCTCAGGGTAGCTGTTCAGGGGAATCGAACCCCCGACATTCCGATCATGGGGCCACCACGCTACCTACTGAGCGATCCCTGCCACCACATCCATCCATTTTCACTCTAAATTAAGCAGACTGTAGAGGCTCTTCAAAGCTCTTAAAGGCAAATTTGCAATGTAAGACTTTATACACTCACAAATATCTAATCAGCCAATGACATGGCGTCAACTCGATGCATTTAGGCTTGAAGACATCGTCAAGTCGACCTGCTGAATTTCAAACGGAGTATCAGAATGAGGAAGAAAGGGGATTTCAGTGACTTAGAACATGATGCCAAATGGGCTGGTCTGCTGGGATTTTCCCACATGCCCATCTCTAGAGTTTACAGAGAATGGTCTGAAAAAGAGAAAATACCCAGTGAGCAGCAGTTCTCTGGGAAATAATTTCTTGTTGACGTCAGACATCAGAAGAGAATGGCCAGACTTCTTTGAGCTGATAGGAGGGGAACTGTAGCCTGGTTCGACGAGTCTCCATTTATGCTGCAACATTCAGATGGTATTCTGTTTCATGTTGGTGTAAACAACTTGCAAACATGGATCTATCCTGCCATCTAAGAACAGTTTAGTGTGGGGAATTTTTTTTTTTTGTTTTGTTTGTTTTGTTTAGTTTTTTTCTTTGTTGCCTTTGGGCCAGTGTCGTTGCGAGCATCACTTAAAGTCCACAGCCTACGGGCACAGTGTGCTGATCTTCTGACGGCTGCTTCCAGCAGCATAAGACATCATGTGACAAACCTCAGCCCATCTCAAACTGATGTCATGACCATGACAATGACTTCACTGTACTCAAATGCCCTCCAGTCACCAGATATCATCCTATCCTGTCAATATGAATCAAAAGCTCTAAATAATTAAACTGCGCCTTATTGAATCAAATACCAGCAAGTATACTTTTTTTTTTTTTTTAACTTACATTTTTTAAGTGGCTGGTGAGCATATATGTAAAACTGTTACTTTCCTAAAATGTGAGCAAAACAATGTTGTTTTTTTTTGTTTTTTTGGTACCATCAGTAACATAATACAGGTCTGCTATAGCTGCAAGAGCTGGACGATAAACTGTGAGGCAAGGTGCTCACCATAAATTAACTAAAAAATGTATAATAAAAACGTAGATATAAAATCGTCAAAATCTGGTCCTAATATTTAATTGGCAAAAAACTCAGAATAGCATATCCTCCTAAAAGGAAACTGCAGCTCCTCATTGTAGCTGATGTTCCTCATTTATGTTTGCATAAAGATATTTCAGTTGTGATGGAACAATCTGCTCCCCCAGGGTAAAGAAGAAATGCTGACCACCATCCCATTCGCTCGACCCCAGGATGCAGGGCCATCTGTTGCCATAGTAACCAAAGTCAATCGCATCCAGGACCAGCTGGTGAAGAAGCATGATATAGAGCTGCACATGCACCTCAATCGGCTGGAGATCGCCCCGCAGATCTACGGGATGTCAGTATTTACACCTTTGGGCGATCTGACTTTTTTCCTGACCCACAGCTGGAAACAAATGCAGTAAAGCTTGTTTTCTGTGTCTTTAGTCGATGGGTTCGTCTGCTGTTTGGCCGGGAATTTCCTCTTCAGGACCTGCTGGTGGTGTGGGATGCCCTTTTTGCTGATAGCATCACTCTGGACCTTGTGGACTACATCTTTGTGGCCATGCTGCTCTATATCAGAGATGCTCGTACGCTCCATTTATTACTTAAATAATCCAATGCTGCCATGTGTTGTCTTTGTAGCATGTAATTTCATAAGACATACATAAGTGGAAGAATGTGATTTACTCCGGCTCATTTAGTTAGACAGAGTTATATTGCTTTGGACTACAATTGATCTTTTCATATACATACAAGCAGAACTGCGGTTTAAGTGCTTCTGTTATGCCAATGAGCCAAAATAATGTAACACAATGTAATTTCAGTCTGCAGTTAATGAAGCTTGTCCATTCACACTTTTTTTTATATATGAAAATAAGTCTGCAGCTTCTTTTTTTTATAGTCTTACATTTTGTGGACTTTTTTTGTTTAGTTTTTTTTTTTCTTGGAATGCAGAGTCTAGTCTGTGACAAATAAGTCAAATAGGAAACACTAAGGAAGTGAGCCTACAGCTTGAATCACTCTTGGTGATTCACACTTGATTAAAGCAACACACAAGCTGTTACCAGATTTTTATTTTTTTTTAAGATTTTTGTTAAATCTGTTTTTCTTTTTTTAGTCATTGCTAGCAACTTCCAGACATGCCTGGGCCTTCTAATGCACTACCCCCCAATAGGAGACATCAACTCTCTGCTGCAAAAGGCTCTGTTCCTTCGAGATCCCAAAGTAAGTTATTATACCAGCGGAATTAACTAGAAAAATAATACATGTTGGTTTTGTTGATATAATTGACAATTGTGTGTGTGTGTGTGTGTGTGTGTCTTTCACTGTCTAACTGGTCACACGTTAGAATGGGGAAGAGAGAAAGGGACTCATGATCAAAATCAGAACAAACTTACAGTTAAACAAGCTCTCTTCTAGCAGCTTTTATCGAGTACTTACTGTAAAGCCGATGCCTCACTCGAAACAAGTTGCCTTGATATTTGGTTATCGTTTTTATTTTTTCCCCTGCCAGAGGAAGTAGAAGTTTTGCAGAAGTGAAAGACTCACATGCACAGTGGGCTAAAATCCTCGAGCAACACGCTTTTAGCAAGGACCAAAAAAAATTTTTTTGGTGTTATTGTACTCTCAGAAAGCCCTTGGGTGTAAAAAGTGAAGTTAAAATTGGCAGCAAGTATTTTAACTTCTCATGCTTGAGAGGTTACATTTTAATGTTGGGGCACTTACAGTAAATACAGGAAACGCAGGTGTAGTCAGTGAAGCGGTCACTGCAGTTAATGACAAGAAGTCGTAGCACAAATATAAATGCATTTTAATCTTTGTGTGTAACAAATACACAAACACACACACAGAGGCATATGTTTAATGTACAAATAAAACATATTAATCTTAAAATAGCAACCCTTGCATATCAGAGTTTATGGTTGGGTTAGTTAATGTTCAGCTCAGCAGTGCATGTTTGATGGTTTGGAATAGGCTAGTCTAGACATAGTGTAGATCCTGAGTCAGGTAGAAGCATTAAGTCTTTGCAACAGCGCTTCACCTGTTCCACATGTTTATAGCCTTATTTAAAATTTATTAAATTAATTTTTCACCTCAAAGTCCTAAACACAATATCCCCTAAAGGTAAAGGGGAAAACATTTGTTTCAAATTCTTGCAAAATTATTAAACACCAACATGCAACATGTATATAAACAGTCACAGCCTTTGTTTAATATTTTGTTGAATTACAGTTGGCAGCAATTACAGGCTCAAGTCATTTTTAGTATGGTGGTATAAGCTTGGCACACCTATTTTTGGACAGTTTCTCTCATTCTTCATTGCTACTGGCTTGATTGGTGGAGTGCTGCAAATTGGCCGGACGGCCAGTTATAGGAAGAGTCCTGGTGGTTCCAAACTTCTTCAATTTACAGATAATTGAGGCCACTGTGCTCACTGTGACTTTCAATGCTGCAGAAACTGTAGCCATCCCCAGATCTGTGCCTGGATACAATCCTGTCTCTGAGGTCTACAGACAGTTCCTTGGACTTCATGGCTTGGTTTGTGCTCTGAAATAGCCTGTCAACTATGGGACCTTATGTAGACAAATGTGGGCCTTTCCAAACCGTGTCCAATCAACAGAATTTACCACAGGTGGACTCTAGTGAAGTTGTAGATACATCTGGCAGATGATCAGTGGAAACGGGATGTCCCTGAGCTCAACTTTAATGATAAATGCAGTGGGAAAAAACTTCCAATGTAAAATTCCTGAGTTTGATTATGAAAATCCTAAAATGACACAATGATGCAACTGCAAGACAGTTAAAGTGAAAACAGAAGTACTTGTGCACTTGGTAAATGTGAAACTATGTGAAGTGCAAAACTCTGGTCTAGTTTGGAAATCCAAAAAAGAGCCTTTTACATTTTTGCTATAGTTTTTCTGCTCAGGTCACACACTTGTTTCTTTCCTCCTGCTGTCTTTCTGAAGTTTGCTCACTTAACCAGAGGTCTGCTGTGCTGTTACTTACTCCCATGCAGAATGTTCGTAATCGTCCCGTTTAATTTGCATGTAAGCTAGACGTCGTTGTGTGAACAAGTTAAATCTGACAGCACAGTCTTTGACCTTAGCGAACACCTCACCTAAATTATCTTTTGTCCCTCGTCCAAATTCATTGACCTGTATACTCAACAACTCCACCAAACTCCTGTTCACCACTCTCCTGAGATGAAATTTCAAGAAGGCGTTGATCTGACATGACAGTGTTTCCCCCAGGTGAACAGCCATGTCACACCAGGTCCACATCAGATTTATACCTGGAGGGGGGAGGGGGTTCATCCCTAATAACAGTGCAAGAAAGGGGCATGGTGGAGGTTTGTTGCTCATAAGTACTGACTCAGAAACGTATATTAACTTATTTATGTAGTCATGCATGTGCACATATTTTCGGTTGACTTGTTTACTCTCTGACATTACTTGTTTGTTGTGAAAAGCAGAGGTTTTTAATCTGTCTTGTTAAAGTTGTTAACAATAAAAGTTTAAGCTTAAGTTATTGTTTTTGTAGAACAACCCGCGACCTGTGAACTACCACTTCCAGCAGAACCTGGATTACTACAAAACAAAGGGAGCTGACCTGATGAACAAGACACGGTAAAATAAGGCACAGCTTTGTCTTTGAATGGACCTGACATTTCACACACATGGATATAAACATATGGGACATGCATGCATACATACATACATTTTGGACAAAAATGCACGTTTCCGATTTTCAGAGACTCAAAATTAATTGGACAAACCAAGATATTTTTAAATATAAGGTTTGTTTTTAATACTTGGATAAAATTCCTTTGCATTCAGTGACTGCCAGAAGTTTGTAACCCAACACATCACCAAATGCTGCGTTTCCTCCCTTGAGATGCTCTGCCAGGTTTTTACTGCAGTCACCTTCAGTCGCTGCTTGTTTGTGGGTTTCCATTTAATTTTGTATTTAATAACTGAAAGGTTATTAGGTTGAGATTCTTGATATTCTTTAGATCATTATTCATTTGCATTGTAAAGCACCATCTGATCAGTCATGCTGCTTTTATTTGAATCTTAGCTGGAAGCATAGCCATGTGGTGAAGTTCAGACTAAACAAAATGAAAATTGTGTCTTTGTCCTGAAAATTCTGGACTCAACTGTATCATATACAGTGTGGGTTACATTAGTGGCTGTTGATAAAAATTGCTTTAGTTTCAACTGAGGAGGTATATGTGCAAGTAATCCCAGTGAGCCAAAGGTTCAGACTGCTGTTTCAAACTACCCACCCCTCTATTCTGGGCTCTATATGATGCCCATGAGAGCTTGCAGAACTTTGAACCTTCACACATAAATGAGAGACTGGTTCATTTGACTCGACCATGGCTGCAATTTTCAGTATTTATCATTCTTCATATTTTCACATTAAAAATATGTCTATATGTATAAAATACTAAAATCATTCCTGCACTGATCCTTATGTTTTATTAAAGCATAGCCTTACCTTGTAAGTCCACTCCCCAGGAGCCATTTTATTTCCTGCTTTCTATTCGGACATATTCTTGCTCATGAGCACATTCTTTAGATCAATGAAATTGTATAAAACTAATATAAAATAGGCGGTGTTTGTAAGCTCCCTTGTGTGCATGAGACAAGAATGCGGTCATTAAAAAAACGGCTCAGATGAGCTATTAGAGATCAGACCTCCACTCGGAGCATTAAAGTTTTATAAGATCTAAAACTACAGCAGTCGTTAATATTGAGAACCTGATGTAAATTTATGTTATTGTGCCGGGTAATCCAGGTTTTAAATTCTGGGATAACTGTTTTGCATTCAAGAATTGAGAGGGCCAAAAAGAAAAACCTCTCATGACCCATTTTATAGCATTTCTTTAGTCTTTGAGACTTCTCAGGCTAATCCCACATCTCTGGAAGCAGGGTTTAATTTTTATATCTTATAAAATATAAACCTCTGGATACCTCGAAGGTAGAACATTTGTTAAAGAATGCTGAAAGTAGTAGTTTGGAAAATTTGCTGGTAAAGATAAGATCAGGTGGAGAATCTCATATACTTTTTTCTTTCTAGCTCTGGCTCTACAAAAGCTGCTCCACTCAACATCAACAAGGTCTCCAGCAGTCTGCTGAACTTCGGCAGGAAGCTCATTGCTCCAGCCATGTCTGGTGCATCTGTTTCACCAATCAACAGCGAGGTACACTCGTCCTCTTCCTCCTCCTCGTCCACCTCCCCGGCCTCGGCCCCTACGCCCATCTTACAACACCCGCTGGCAGATCCCTCAGCTCCGACGCAGACCCAGGGCCAGGCCCAGACTCAGCACTATCGTCTGCTCAAGTCTGAAAGCATGCCTGTCCACCTGAGCAAAGGTGAGCACAATGAGTCGAAACAGAATTGTTCCAGATTTGTGGCAGGACAGATGTGACATCACATCCTTCTTACCATCTGCTTATTGGTGCATTATGTACCGGTGAATTCCCCTTACAGCCTTTTTAACACTGGTTGTTGAAGTGTGTTCAGCCTTTTGGTTTGTGTGGTTGTGGCAGCATCAGCTTTGACTCTCCTGTCTGTTAGATGGAGTTTCAGGTGGAGTGTCTCAGGTCTCAGCCCAGACTCACAGTGACACACAAGGTAATTGCTGTCATGGCAACTGCTTGTGTGAAATGCTCGCCCCTATTTGTCCGTGCTTTCATCACTGCCAGCCCATTTCTAAGTATCCTGCATGTTGTACGCCGTTTGCTCATCTCTCCCTGCTGCTGGTGTACTGAATGTTATCATAAAAAGACGTGTGTGCTGCATGTTATTTTCAACTGTGACCACCAGAGGGAGATCACAGCTCACAGCATCAGTGCAGATGATGGCATAGGCATCCACCAGTGAGCTGCAACCTCTCTCATCAGTAGTGCTTAGATTGTCCTTTAAAAAAAACAAGCAAAAAACCTTTCAGCAAGTTTCTGTTGGTGTGTGTGTGTGTGTGTGTGTGTGTGTGTGTGTGTGTGTGTGTGTGTGTGTGTGTGCACCAGCTTGCTTTTTTTCTCTGCAGTGACAAAGAAAAATGCAAAGAAATTGTTTATCTAATGACTCATTATAGACCAACAGATTTGCAGTCAATTAATAACTGCAAAAGTCTGTTATTAATTGATTACTTACATTTGCATTTAATTGCTGCATTAATGAGCATCATTCTGAGCAGCAGGGGCTGCGCCTCTCCAATCAGCTCCTGCTTTGCTTTGTGGTGGGGTGCACTGCTGCAGATTTGCATTATCTAAAAACAGATGATGACATGAAAGCTAAAAACTCTAGGAAAGGAAATATAACAGACAGACTCATTAGCACTACTAGACACTTTATTTATTTATTTTTTAGATCTACTTGGGGAAAAACTCATTTATCATTTAAAAGACAGAATAAGGAAGTATAATTATTGATAAATGTATGTGTTTTCTATTTGTGAATTCAATTTCTACATTCAATACTGGAAAAAATCTGCAATTCCAGCTTCACAGTCCAGATTTCACAGTCTTGTCTTGCGCTTATCTCTAATTTAGAAAGATATTGAACAGCTATTTATGAGATTTTGCCTCCTTAAATAGAGTTCTTCTTAGAGTTTACAGGAACAGTAGTTTCATTGAATGCTTTCATGTTTATTTCCTGTGCAGGTTGTTCTCCTGTAAATTCAAATAAGGTGAGGTCATAGATTTTCAACTTCCTAGTGTTACTAATAAAAATGTTTCTATGCTTCTTAGGCCAAAGCTCGAGGACGGTCAGCTCCTCTCCAAGCATAGAAAGCCTCTCCGGTGGCCATGGTCAATCCACCGCCTCCCCACCTCTTCCCCCCTCCAGAGGGAGTGATGTCAGCACTTCATCCCCGCCCCTTTCCGCCACCAAGAAGGAATCCTTCTTTAACATCACTCGCTCTCGCTCTCACAGCAAGACTATGGGCAAGAAAGAGATGGTAAGTCTTTTTAAACTGTCTTTCTCACATTTAATTTTCTCTCACAGCTTTAACCCTAATCCATTCTTTGTGGGGTTCCCTTCAATTTCCAATTTTCTGTGTTTGTTTTTGTGGGATCAACAGGAAGAAGACCTGGAAGCCCAAGTCTCTTTCCTGCAGGGCCAGATCAACGACCTGGAGGCCATGAGCAAATACTGTGCTAAAATGATGAACAGACACATCTGTAAGTTCGGCCACACATGGTCACATGGCTTAAAAAAACATTCAGTCTAATTCCACTCGTGCGTCAGCGTCTGCTGCAGGTTATATTTTTGTCTAACCTAAATTTGTGTACATTTGCAGTATTTCCAATTGTGCTAAGAATTCACCCACAGTAATAATACTGTTATTGTTTTCGAATTGTAATATAGTGAAGCAGCAGCTGTTTCGAATTTTGTGGCCGATCAGTCCCTGAACACTCATTGTTCCTCCAGGCAAAATCCAGGAAGTGATTCTTCAAGAACACCTCGAGAAAGAGGATGAGGTCCTGGTCTCACTGGCTGGACTCAAACAGGTGAGTGTGTGAGCAGATGCTATAAGTGTGTATTCATTTTTGTGATGTGCCTTTATAATCATATTCACTAACTCGTCTCTGTGGCCTCCTTCTCCCTGTCAGATTAAAGACATCCTAAAGGGGGCGCTGCGCTTCAACCAGAGCCAGCTGGAAGCTGAGGAGAATGAAGAAATCACCATTGCTGATGATCACTACACCTCCACAGCAGCAGCAGGTGAAACTGTTCTAAACACCAGCAGTCTCCACAGTGCCCAGCAACAGCAGGCAAACATCAGGCCGAGCCGGGACTCCGAGCTGGAAGGGAGCGCGAGCATGGATGAGAAGGAGGAGGAGGAGCAGGCCATGACACCACTTGATCAACAGGTCAGCATTTTTCCTGTCTGCGTGAATTATTGCTCTGTATCTTTGCCAGCTGTATTGGCATCAAATATAGTTTAACGTTCACTCCATACAGGATTATGTTTCGTTGTCTGTTCTGCTGTTTGACCCTTTGATCCAGGATTCATTCATTTGAAATCTAATCCCTTTCATGTCTGCAAGTCTGTGTTCAGAGTGGTTTTGTATATTTCCAGGATTATGGTGTGTCATGCTAAATCTGCTCTCCTAAGAATTATACCATTTCTGAATGATACCGCCGAGCACAGCAAGTTTATCTCAAAACACTCAGCTTTAGGGCAGGGCAAGCGTGATGTCACACTTTGGGCGTTTATGCAATTTAAAAAATAATTTATTGCGTGCAGGTGGCATCTTCTCTGGGCTCAGAGGGCAAAAACTGGGACGATTACATCCTTATTTCCCAGGACGGAGACCTGCAGGCCGAAACTGGAGGAAGGGCTGCATCCGAGCGCACTCCTCCAATCAGACGAGGGCGTGGCATGGTGCGGATGGAGCCTGAGGGTGCGGCTGGAACTTTCCAAGACCCCCTAATGGCCGGCACCACCTCAGGTTCCTCCAGCCCAGATGAAGGCTCCACCCACAGCAAGGACTCTGACTTTACCATCGTTAACCCGAACGACCTGTGAACCTGTTAGATTGCCACCCTTTTCCTTCGCCTATACCCGTTCTGTTTCATATCCCATTCAGCGGGGTTTGATCAGAGAAAACTGACTTGGAATTGGAGAGGGGGACTTTAGGTCGATGGTGGAGCGCCACTGAAACTGCTCTCAACGTAGAAATTGCACACATGGATTGTGATACTTGTGTCACGAATGCCCGATACTCTCTCTTTAATCTGTGCCACTTCAGTCCTGTCTGAGCTGATGCTGTATGCTGTCTTATCTCCTTATTATGCTGGGCCTTTTTAGTGGGTACAATCTAACCTCATCCGTCACTCATGATGATTTGTAGTTCCCTGCTCTACAGAGAGAGGGCGCCATTGAACTGCTTACCCTGTCACTACAAGATGACTCTAAAGAGTTGGACCTCAAACTGCAGTTTACCTTCAGGAGGGGACTCCTTTTCTCTTACTGTAATGATTGAGAGTGTGGTGCTGTTGTTCCTCGTGAATGTGGAGCTCTGGCCATACCTCTGCTTGTGTTCTGTCTGCGTGTATGTCTCTAAAGATGAAGCTCTCTGCTCTGATACTCGAAGGAAAGAAGGATGGTGTCGTCCTGTTACTTGTTGAGGGCAGCTTTCTCCCCTCTCATAAACCAGTGCCTCTGACCGTTTTTCTTCTCAGCCAAACAAAACATAACTCTGTGATCTTTTTTTTTTTTTTAAGAAAACACTTTTAAAGAAAACTGTGTTTTTGTTTTTAACCCTTTACACCTTTAATTTCCCATATGTATATGATTAAATTATGGAATAAATCTCCTTTTCCTTTGTTTTAAAATTGATTCCAATGTGGACAATTCAGTGTCGGTTATCTTTGCTCACATTACAGGTAAGTTGTTCTCGTGTTCTGTGGTAAAATTACGCAAAGCAGCACACAAAGAATGTTCCTCTATAGCTGCCTATTCAGCCTAATTAACTCTAGACCAATAAAACTACATTGCTCTTGCTAAACGCTGAACTTCTAGTGTCTTCTTTGGGATTGCTTGCTCTCAAGACTTTGCGTTAACACATTTTCCTGATTGGATAGCAGCAGTAAAGGCAGACAGGAAGTGTGGGTAAATGGAGTAGGAGTATAACAACTGAACCGTGGATTCGTTGCTAATGGTATTTGTGCATGTATGCTGTGTGCTCTGAGCAAATTTTGAAGAGATATCAATCTTTGTGGTTTATTTAAAAGCTGTTCTGGGGTTTTGGTTAAATAATGGTCTTCATCTCCAGATATTATTAATTGTTGCAAGGAGCTGTTACGGATGTTTTGGATGTTTATAACATATTGAATTGCAAAACCATCCATACTTACGGCAGCAGCATGGGTAAGCATATATTTCAGTGAAGCTGAGAGATGAAGATTATGTAAGGACAGTAAAAACTTGGATCTCACGCAAATAAAATGTGCATATATATGTACAAACACTACTGGGTTCACATGTGCAACTGCTTGTTAATGCAAATATGTAATCGGCCAGTTACATGGCAACAACTCAATGTGTTTAGGCTCATAGACTTGGTCAAATTGACCTGCTTGAGTTCAAACCAAGCCTCGGAGTGGGCAAGAAAGGTGATTTGAGTTTGAACAGTTGTTGGTGCCAGATGGGCTGATCTGAGTGTTTCAAAAACTGCTGAGCTGCTGGGATTTTCCTGCACAACCATCTCTACACAGAGAAAGGGGAAAATATCCAATAAGCAGCAGTTTGGGCAAAAAATTGTTGATACCAGCCGTCAAAGGAGAATAGCAAGACTGAGTTGTTGTTGACTGCGAAATCAACAACAACTCAAATGACTTTTTATTACAACCACAGCAATTTTTAAATGCACAACATGTTGAACTTTGAAGTTGGGCTACACCAGCAGAAGACCATACCACTGTTGTTATGCTGTTAGTGAAGAAAAGGAAAGAGAGGCTACTTCTGTTCTCCAATCAGAGTAAAAAATTGGAAAAAATGTTTCCTGGTCTGATGCCATGATTCCTGCTGCAAGCTTCGGATGGCAGGGAGAGAATTTGCCATAAATGACAAGTATTGGTCCATCCTACTTCTTATCAATGGTTCAGGCTAGTGATAATGTAATGGTGTGGCTGATATTTTCTTGGCAGAGTTTGAGCTCTTTAGTACCAGTTCAGCATCATTCAAACCCCAGACTATTACCTGACTATTGTTGCTGACACAGCTATCCCCTTATGACTACAGTGTAGAACATCCTCTGGCTGCTTCCAGAAGGATAACATGCCATGTCACAAAACTCTAATAATCTTAAACTGGTTTCTTGAGCATGACAGGGAGTTCGATGTACTCTAATGGCCTCCACAGTCAGCAGATCTCAATCCAATAGAGCGCCTTTGGGATATATTGGAATGGGAGATTCACATTACGAATGTGCAGCTAATAAATCTGCAGCAACTGTGGGATATCAATATGAACCAAAATCTCTGCCACTAAGATTTAAAGCAGTTGCTTTTTTCCAAACCCAGTACTAGCAAGGTGTACCTAATAAAGTGGTCATTAGTGCATCTTCTGCTGGTTGAAATGGCGTCATTAACTGTGACCTTTCAACCATGATGCATGGAAGCTGTAATTAGTTTTTTTTTTTTTTTTCCCCACTGCTCATTGCAGCAGCATCACAGGTCTGTTTCCCCAGCTGTCATCGCAGCACTCCTCTTGCTTGTGTCATGCGTCACTATAGCTGAAAGCTCCATCAAGTCTTGCAGAAAAACAGAGGCATGCGCACAAGTCATTTAAAAACTAGTTTATTTTTATCCCGACCACTGAGGAAGGTAATCATGAACTGTGACCTTTTACAGAACTGGTCGAGCCTCATTTATCCACACCAATAATATGTATCTGGAATGTTTTCATTCAGGTTCAATAACTTATGTAAAATATTCTTTGCAGTAAAAGGATAGAATTACTTAATAAAATACTGTACAGCATTTTAAAACACAAACATAACAGTATTAGTTCCCTCTAAGCACATATTTACACTTCTGGAGTTGATCATTTTGGCAGGTAACACCGGATTCATTAGCACAATGCTTTTTTTTTTCTTTTTTTTTTATGTAAATACAAAAATATAGAATACTGTATGTAAGACAGTAGTAAGATGGCAAGTGGTGGATTTTTAGTAAGACAAAGGACCTCAAGTTAATTGAATTAAAGTTGAGTGAAGAGCAGCAACTGGGGACCAAAAGACAGGTAATCAAAATCTAGAGAGACACAAAGTAAACGCAAAGTAAAGACAGAAGACCTCAAACATCCACACATTCTTTGACAAACTGTGTTTCTTTTAACTCACACGCAAGCTGTCTTACACACCAATCTGAATTTAATCCCTGTGGAGTAAAAGTCACCACCATTTTTCAAAAAGGTTTTATTGTCTTCTGGTTTCAATCATCCCCTGACCTCAGAAAACATTGCACATAACAAGTGAACATTAAACATTTGGCTTATTTACAGTTTAATACAGTACAAACCGCTGAACCTTGGCTTCAGTAACTACATTCATCTCAGCAGCTTCGCATTTCATTAGTCTTCCCTTGGCTGTGCGCCGCCTTCTCTGGCTCGAGGGTTCAGTAACAGGTGAGCTTACAGTGGC
>VUQG01019179.1:57956-87021 GCA_015106755.1 Etia nguti | reverse complement strand
GGATGTCAATGTACATATTTTGGACAGAGAGGACAGATGGTTTGAAAGAGGAGTAAAAGAAGCCATTTATGTCCACTGTGAGCGACCATCTTTGAACAGAGGCGGTGGTTTATGACACCAACTGTCTGCCATCTATAATCCAGTTTTGAGATCCCTTCCCAGACGCCTTTACGCCCACCCACATCCTGGGCCATCTGACCTCAGGAAATCACATGATAGGGTGGGGCTAGGTTTCACAATGAGCTCACTCGAAACCTTGGCTGATTGTGACCTACACCCATTTTCACACCTTGGCTCATGTGATTAGGTAGAGGATCATTAGGGGGTCCATTGTCCCTCTTGGTGGGTTACTCCCACAGAGCTTAAATCTGGGACTCTCCACCATTTGACCCTAGAACTGAAGAAGCTTCTTGGATGAGAGGTGAAACGTCTTCAAGCAACTTAAAGAAGTTCAGACGCTTTTCTTTCCAAGCTCCTTAGACCACCTAGCCATGCAGTCTGCCTTTATAAACATTTGTGAAAGAATGGTTGTTCTAAAGAGGTCACTGGATCCTGGTGTGGTGCTGTAATAGGATACCACCATCGCATCCTTTTTGTCCGTTAATGAAATATCTTCCCTCCCAAATAAAAAGTTTTAAGAGGTATTATTTCAAAGTAGAAGGAAGCACAGCACTCCAGCCACAAAGTGGTAGACCACATGAAGTTGCAGAGCCCAGTCACCAGGTCGAGTGTTGAGACGCATAGTAGTACGTTAAATTTGCCAGCGCTCTGTTGACTCAGATTTACAAACCTTCTCTGACATTAACATCAGCACGAAAGCTGTGTACCAAGAGCTTCAAGACATGGGCTTCCTTGACTGAGCAGCTCCTGTAGGTGTAATGTGTAGGTGGCCCAGTGCTTTTGTCCATACTGGTATAAATGACCTATATCCGTGACTGTGTAGCATATCAGTGACACTGGTATTATTACATATGGAAGGTCTGAAAAGCATGGAACTATGGAGAAAGGGTAGATCCCAGTGAGTCATGAAAGTTTCTTTACAACTTAAGTGGCTGTAATGAAATTTTAATTGGTCTGTCAACAGTTTCAAAATGTTACTTGTGCAGACAGTGTATAAAATATAGCACTGAGGTAAAATTCCTATTTCCTATTGTAAGAACTGTCTTAATGTTGTATGATAAATGAGGACTGTAGAAACCATTTTATATCAACAGTGCACTGATGGTGCCCTTATAGCCGCTCAAGTTTTTTATTTTTTTCTTGATACTGATACTGACATGATACTGTAAAACTATTGGATGTCACTTACATCAGGTCCAAACACATGGACACACACATGTTTTCTCCTGCATGTGTGTAAATTTAAGGGAAGAAGTGCTGATGAAGGTTTCTTGCTAAAATTTCCTTCATAAGCACTTTAGATTTTTTTTCACTCTTTCTATTACTATACAGTAATTAATGAGCCCAAAAGGCAGTGTGTGGAAAAAAGAATTGGTATGAAATGTACTAGAAGTGTTTCTCATTTTTCCTTAATAATGTATGCAAAGCAAAGAAAAGATTCAATTTCCCTTTGTCACCAATTCTTTGGGTGCCCATTTTAGCAGGTAAAGCCATTTAATTGGCGACTGAACTCACTATCTGGCACATTACGGATACAAAATGAGATAATTCTGAACTGTTCCAACAAAAGATTATAAAGAGTCTCTGAAGCAGTCTCTGAAGCAGCTTATTGTGACTTTGATGTACAGAAATCAACAGAGGTGCACACAGCAATGGAAGGACATACAAACTTTCAGATTTTCAGTGCAATTCAAGCTCACTGTTCTAACTTGTAAAGCAACAAATGTGTCTCCAAAAACAGACATGTCAGAAAGTCTACATAAACAAAACTGAAGCACAAACATATACAAGGATGTACATTTAAGAAAATATCATTACATTTCTAAGCATAAATCACCACTGAAGAGAAAGAACTAAGACAACAAAACTTGAACAAAAATATGGTTGAAATACAACAACAACAAAAAAAACAATACAAAAAATACAAAACCATTACAGGAAATCGCTCAGATCAAGTTCCTCATTCAGCTCATTGAGCCCATCTGGAGCTGCAGACTCAGATCAAAAATCCATTTAGCTTCTGCCTGCAGCAGAAGTTGGTTGTGGTCCTCACCCCTAGTGGGATACTTGATTGACTGTGTAGCCCAGAATTTTAATTCTGTCAGCAAGTGTCACGAAACAGAAAGAAGAGATTTCCTATTGAGGCTTTGTGTGTGTGTGTAGCAAGGCTTACACTCAAGGTGTTAGGCACATGCTGTAGTATGTAACACCCAGCCCACTTTAAAACATTTTAAAGATTCATGACTTCAATTAAGCATTACCAGAATTTGTCCTATTTTCTTGGCACAGTAAAGGCACAGACACAGCCACCCACAGGGCTTCACAGAAACACAAATTTCTCTATGGTCCTTCTGTTTTGTCTCGTACACTTGTCAATAAAAACAAAAGACCAGACCAGGCCGGACTGATTTCCCCTGCCTGTTTGGAAGGAACATACACACAGATCCACGCACACACACACACAATAGCCCTGACTCTGGGCTGGTCTAACAAAGAGTCCAGCAGCAACAAGCAAATGCCAGAAAATAGCTTTCACTTGTTGTTTCTCAGTATCTAGAGATCTGTTCTCTGGAAGGGCCTCTCTCTGGCTGTCAAAACGCAGACACGCAACACAAACAGAAATAAGCTCGCACATATACAGACTGATTTTCAGTGAAACAAAAAAGAGAGAGAAGAGACAGAAAGGACAGATGCTCATTCAGGAAATGAAAACATGCAGCCAGGGAAAATAAGTAAGCGGGTGAGGAGTAGCAATGAGGGAGAGCTTTTGAGCAGTTAGATAATGGGCGTGTGGAGAATTTTGCCAGGGTCTGTTTATGGGAACGAGCACGCCGACGTGGATGTCTATCTCGTATACTAGCGATGTGTGTTTGTGTATGTCAGACGGAGCAGACCACAAGGGTATTTTTTGACCAGCTGTAGGAAAGTGATTGGCTTGTTTTTTCTTGAATGACAGCCCCTGTGCTCCAAATGGTCAGCACAGAGACTGGCTGGTTCTCAGCTTCCCTCATTATTTTTTCTTTTCCAAGTCAAGATTTCTCTCATTGCTTTTCTCTCACTGATCTCATGGATTGCTGAAATCATGCGACAGCTCTGCAATTTTGTATTCAAAGTCTCCTTTACTAACTTGCACTGTTTTAAATATTCCAAAATATTATGCACATCTTCACAGAACTACATAAAATACCATTAAATATTTTTTAGCATGGATCTGCTAAGGAGTCTCAAGTAAACCAACTGAATTAACATTAACTGTACATATTACTGACGTACATAAGAGTTAGGCTTAATATAGTAGTAGGCAAAATCATGCACATCCTCAGAAGTATGTGCAACCATGCACGCATGCACATAGCAGCTAGTGAGTAAACTCTGAAATTTGCTTCAGGCACTTTGTGGCCTTTGTTGCCGTAAATTACCTCAGTTCTTGATTAAACAAAACGTCAAAGTGTCTAAGCTCTAAAGTTGCTTATAACACACGCACACGTGCACACGCCTCAACATAAACTGTCACACAGGCACACTGTATGCAGTCACACACATATATTTCCAATTACTCATTGGTTTGCCGCTTAATGATTTGACTTTGGAGTAGAGGGAATTAAATGGTTCACTAGGCAGACTTTTGCAAGGTGTTCAGCATCCACAGCTTTTTCCTCATCTTCATCCTCCTCCTCTCTTCCCTATCCTGCCTTCTGCCCCCCGCTCTGCATAGTAATGCCTTTGAATTGAGCTGTTCATTCAGCCAAGCACAGATAAGTGTAGAAAGCGGGATGAACACAATAGGGAAATAGAGAAAAAAAAAAAAGAGGATGGGGGGGTGGAGCTTTTGGGTGAAGAAAAAAATGGTTTTGTTCTCTCTCTTTTTCTTTTTTCTTTTTCTTTCTCTGGTATACCTTGACAAGGGCAAGGAGAGGAAGGTGACAGCTGGACAAAAAAGAACTGAAGTCATCTGCATGCAGCCAGAAAAATTGTCAGAAGATTTTTTTCCTCTTTTATTATTTTATTCCCAACTATGAGGCGATCTTAACAGTGACATCGGGTTTTAACATTTCATAATTGCTTAAATGGCAAGGTGGTGCATTGGCAGTCTGTATCTGTATTGGTGCATAAATACTTGTGTGTGTTTATGCAGATTGTAGATATAACTGTCATTGTGCTTCATATCATAAGCCAAGACCACAGGCAGTTTGGAAACAGAATACTGAAGGACAAACATGCAATAGAGAGCACAGGAGAAGAAAGCTTGAGAAGATTTAACAGCAAAAGAAAAAGATTAGGGTTAGAGGGGAAAAAGCTATTGTAGAATTGCACAAACAGCTCCAAAGAGTAGCGCTAGCCCAGGTGAATAAAGGAATATCTCAGTTATGGAGACATTCCAGACTTCCAGTGTTTTGATGATGTGGCATGCAACTATGAATTGAGCTCAGCACACATTGTTTGAAGTTATAACAGGCTCCCCAAGTGCTCAAAGTTACCAGTGCTCTGCTGACTCAAAAACCTGTTCTGCTATTAACATCAGCACAAAAACTATGTGCCAGGAGCTTCGTGGCATGGGTTTTCATGACCTAGCAGCTACTGTCCATGTAATCTGTAGGTACCCCAGTACTTTTTTTATATAGTATGGAAGCTACTTTGAAAAGTAGCAATATAAGCAGCAATTATACCTGACAACTTTCTCTTAATTGCTATGATTTTAAAAAAAGAGACAAAACGCTGTTTCCAGTTAACTTGCTTTAAAAAGCAAATTTAATTTAACTTTAAGGTTTGCTTTGCTGAATCGTCAGTTACCAGTCATTGCACAAGTTAAGCAGTATTGTCTTTCACTTGATCAGAGCTGCTGCTTGATCTGTTGCCTAGCCACTGATGGATGTGTCCAAACTTCCTAAAGAACCACAACAAATGCATTTGTGAGATTTTATGACTTTGGGTGGAAAAGCCATAACTCTAGCTATGTCATGTTTAGGAGCATAAAGAAGAAAATAAGGCTTGAAAACATGCTTTAACTATTATTGTGCTTGCTGTTTTTTATTTATTCATTTATTTATTGGTGACATACAATGCTACGCCATAGCCTTCTCTTTCGTAAGGCATAACTGCTCTTGAGCAAGTCACTTAGCCTAGATGTGGAGGACCTGCACTCCTGCAGTGCATAGAAACTGCAGTCAGAGTATACAGAAGGGTTCCCTGATGAATCATGTGGATCTTTGTGAATCTGAAGCAGCACACAAAAGCTTTCAGTTAACCTTTATGGAATAAATAAAGATGAAATATGAAACTGAGAGGAATTCATTGACAATAGAAGTACTGTCCACTCCCTCACTACAGTGGAAGTTCAGTAGCTCTGAGCTAAGTGTGAACTCTTGACCATTTCTTCCTTTTGCAGATAGCATATCTTCAGGGGTACATTCTTGGGTCACTGAAGAGTCAGCTTAAAGCAGACTGTCTGTGCAAGTTATTTTTCCCATACACTCATGCTCTCCCCTGCCCACTCCATGTCTTATCTGAAATAACACATGGCTGTCTAGTGTCTTGCTCTGTTCTAGTTACCTGCTAAGCTATTAATGAGGCTTCTCCCCAGTGGTATGTGCCAACTGTTCTGTGCATGTGTGTGTGTCGAAAGTAATGCATGGGGGAACAGGGTTGTGTTGTGTGTTTATTTCAGAGAGCAGAGGAGAATGCACAGAAGTGAAAATAGTTCAGGGACTGTGGTGAGGTGGATTAGTGGGCGGTTAGAGGTTCTCCCCATCATGTATCAGGTCAAGTGAAGGAAGAGAAACTAAGTAGGAGGAAAGAAAACAAGAATGATGGAGTGAGAAGAGAAGATCATTTTAACGAGTCCCTCTTTTACTCGTCCAGTGGGATTCTATAGCATTTGGTGAACTGAATGCCATCCTTGTCTCATTTCTCTTTTCCATGTAAATACGATTTTTTTTTTTTTTTTTAGTGGGTGGTAAAGACTCCAGTCAGTCACATTTAAATCAAAACAGCAAGGGGGGGGAATGCACTGTCAGGAGAGGTTCTTCAGTAGCCTGTCATTGAAATCTGACATCAAATAATTATGCTTACAGCAAAACATTGGAGAGCAGCTCATGCTGTCAAGCCATGATGTGTACAAAACAACCAGCACATGTTCAGTTATGGAACTGGAGCCACACTGGGGCTGTGCACAGACATTTAAAATTGCATATAAATAAGACATTTTAATTAGGCATCACTGCAATGTTAGAAATGTTAATTAGGCATTATTTGCTTTTCAAGATGCCTCAAGCTTCTGTGGGGTCTTCTGTAATCTGAACACTGGTTTGTTTTTTTTCAAAGGATGAGTTTTTAGACAGTATACCAGCTGTGTGGAACAAAGTGCTAATATAGCAAAGAACTGTAAACCTCATCGGTTGCAAGCCTCTATTACTTGTTGGGACACATAAATCAGTCTAGATATAAATTGATGTGAGCAGGGAGTTTCTTAATGCATACGGAGCTTAATACAATATGCAATTTCCTCCTAACATCCCCTACGGTTAGACTGTCCTATGGTGGGCATATTAGATATGTAGACTCATAATTATTTTGTATGTTTTGTGAGTGAGCACCTTCAGGGTAGGATGTGGTGAGTGGAACAAATACTCTTGTTCTGAAGTCCTGAAGCTGCTTGTTTGTCTTCAGGCTTGTGGCTTTGATGTATTTAATTGTGTGTGTGTGTGTGTGTGTGTGTGTGGGTGTGTGTGTGTGTGTGTTTCTCTCTATGTCTGTGTGTATATGAATGGTTATGTTCACAGGCTTTCTCTGGGAACTCCAACTCAGAGAGTGCAGTTCGCCATGAGCTCCAGCAGGGAATCGTGGCTCGCTTCCTGAGGCTCATCCCGTTAGACTGGAGCGAGGAGGGACGGATTGGTCTGCGAATAGAAGTTTACGGATGCTCCTACTGTGAGTGGAGATACACACACACACACACACACACACACACACACACACACACACACACACACACACACACACAAAGACACACACACAGGTTTGGAGAACACCTGCAACGTCTCTTCTTTCTGCCTCTTTTATATTTCTCTTACACACACGGCTAATCTAACACCTGTAACACCTTGAATCTTCACACATTATTAGACAGAACAATAATGAAAGGTGGAGGCATTAATTTACATATTAATCGCTTTACAGTCACTTGGTCGGTCTGGAATCTGCCGCATCGCAACAATCAGATACAACAGCCGTTTAAAGAAACCAGATATATTCCATTCCTAACTAAATATACTTATAGTAGCCTCACTGGCTTTAAACATGTGCAGCCTAGCACTTACCATTTAGAATTGTGGATCCATGTGGAGAACCTAATGATGGTTTGTCAGCTCCAATCAAGGCACAATGGAGCTATTTCTACATGTGAATTAAACACAAACTCAGCATGAAAGCCTGCCAGGATACATACATGCACAAATAAAATCAATTTGCAGCAATATGCAGAGCACGGCTGCAAACTCACAGACATGTACAGATACACAAACACTCATACACTGTCTCTCGCTTTCTAACAAATGCATCATCCAGGGAACTGGCTCTCTTGCAGCCTCTTTGCCCTCATCCTATTAAAGGCTGCCAAATTGATTCTGATAACAATTTTCAATTAAGGCTCTGCATAAATTACTGTTATAAGTGACACACATACATCTTTCATTCTGGAGATGTGATTGCACTATACGTGGATATGTTTGTGAGGGAGGGTGTGTGTGCATGTGCGTTTGTGTGCGTAAATGCAAGGGCATGCGTTGTATTCCAGTCAGTCCTCGGTTCAGTGATTATATTTCCCTTGTTTCATTTCCTTCCCATGTCAAAAGAAAAGCAAGACAGTAATGATAAGGACCACGAGATGTGCTGCACATACACTTAACACATACAGATGCACACATGCATGCATTGTCACTCCTAGCATGAATAACACAGCCATTCAATTCATTTAAAGTTTTTACACATTACTTCTCCCCACACATTTATAATCACAATCATTTTGTTAGTATTATAATTTGGCTGCCTATTTTCTCACACAACAATGGTGTTAGTGATCCTAATATGGAATAGCTGGGACTTTGTTTTTACCTAAGACAATAAAGTAGATAATGTATTTTGAACAGGTCTGGTGAAATAGCTAGCTTTAAAACATGAGAGAACTGGAACAATATCTGTATGTAGTTTTCCAAATTTGGAATAAGTCATAGTATTCCAGTAACACTCAGCAAGATATATTTTTCAAAATTAGCAAAAGAAATGTAGGAACAATCAATAACTTACATAACATTGGGCGTGCTGTCAAGCACCAGTGGTTCTGGAGTTTTTAAGCAGGATGTGAAGGCAGCAGTGTCTCAAATGACCACTCATTACAGCCAAGGTATGCAGAATAGCATCCCACAACATGTTCAACCATGAAGTAGTTGAGCTACAGCAGCAGAGGACCACACAAGGAGCTATGAATAGGAGCTAAGAATAGGCAACTGATATCACAGTTTGCACAGACTTACCAAAACTGGACAACAAGAGACCAACAGGTGGACCATTCAGATAGCAGGGTCAGAATTTAATATAAATAACATGGAAAACATGGATCCATCCTGCTTTTTTTCAAGGCTCAGGCTGCTGTTGGTGGCAACCTTAAGGGCTTTCAGTGCCAACTGAGCATCATTTAGTCACCACAACCTACTTGAGTATCATTGCTGACCATGTCCATCCTTTATGACCACAGTGCACCCATCTTTTGATGGTTGCAAAGCATATCTCAAATCTCAAAACTAAAAATACATAGCGTATTTGCTTTTTTAAAAGCTAGTGCACGTGTTTCTCTTTGAAAACAGTGTAGCAGCTCAGCTACATGAGGGGAGGCTTAAAAATATGTTTATATATTTATGGAATTAGGGTGAACTCTTCTGTTAGAAATTGGACCTGAGGACTGAGACTCAGGTGGAGTGCAGGATTTATCCAGAGGAGAGTTGCTTTGTTACTAACCAGTCCAAAATCACTTTCATACACACCTGAAATCTCTGCACAGCTCTAAATACACAGAGGGCGGACCACGTAAAGAGCAAATAGACGAAGCCATAGTTTTGGCACTGTGCTCACAGCTTTGAGCCATTCAGCTGTGGCAATTATACATTCATTCTTATAACATTTCCCCCTCTCATTTCAAATAAATAAACACTTATAGCGGCAACTACTCTGCACGTAGCTGGCATAAATTAAGACATGCTTTTCTGTGTTAAATTTGGTGCAATTTGCAGTAAATTGCCTGGTTGAACCTGCTTGACTCAGGTTTGTGTGTTTGCATCACTGTTTGTTGAAGCAGACAATTTGCGCACATCAACACATCTCTATGCATTTATAAATAAGATGGCAATTAATTTCAAACCTTTGTCAATCTGTTTGAGAGTGAAGGTACTCAATCCAGCCGAGTTGGGCCAAGGAAGGCTGCCTCCCACCAGAAGCCTTCAGCCCAAAAGCGGTCACCCAAAGATGGGTGCTGCATGGTAAACCTCTGGAGACCAGTTGTTCAAAGCAACTACTTGCTATTGGTCCCACACAGGAAAAAAATTCAATGGGATCACTTGCAAACCACCAGTTTTTCTTGTTCACATATAGACTTAACAGTCTTATTTTTATTTCTAATGTGATTGAAGCTTTCACTAAGTAGCACTAAAATTTTAAAAAAAAGAAGACGAAGAAGGAAAACAAAAAAATAAAAAGCAAAACTTGTCTCTAGGCCCAAATAAGCTCAGAGAGTTTGTGTTTCTGACAGATATGAATGTTGTCCACCACTCAGTGACATCTGTTTTGAGATGTATAATAAATCCAAAATAAGGAAAACACATGCTTACAACTCAAGTATCAGCGGAAACACAAAAAGAGAGAAACACAACTACAACTACACATACACACACACACTCCCTCTGGTCAGGTGCATCATCTTTCAGAGCTGTCTGTCATCTTTGTTTTGAAGCCTGCAGTGGTTCCTCATGATTATGCTGTCACTGCTTCTTTCTTCAGCATTCAGTCAGAAAATGAGAACTCATACATTTGTCTGTTCATCTAGCCATCCTTCACTCCCTGACTCTGCAGTTCCCCTAGAATCAGCTTCTTGTAAATGTTTTTCCCGCTTCCCAGCTGGAAGATGAAAGAAGGGAGAAGTACAGTGTTGGGCAATGGCAGAGAAAAGAGGATGAAAGCAGAAAGCACAAAAGAGAAGTAGTGGGAGGAAAAAGAGGCAGATAAATATAGATGTTATGTTTCCAGCATAATCACCAAATATGTTGGTTGTAGATGATAATTCTGGGTTCTGAAAATGTATGATAATTAAATGCAATGCCATATTATGACTCATCTAGGACTATGCAATAAAAGGCAGTATCTGTATGCATGTGTGTGGATGTGGCTGTGCCAGAGGTACAGGCTGTAAAGGAGTCATGATTCACCGTGCTGTGGAATTTACATGCTCATTTCCATTTTGATTAACATAGGATCAACAGCAAATCAATTACTTCATAGATGAGTCGGTAAATAGTAGAACCAGTATGTGAGAGAAAGGGGAATCAGACAGAAACAGAGAGTACAAATTTAATTTTCCATACAAATGCAATCTCTTTCACAGCTGACTTCAACCCGTGGCTTTTTTTTAATGCCAAAAGACCAAATCTGTTGTCAGTATGATGTATCGCCATCATAATCTGTCAAGGCTAAGAAATGTACTTATGTAGATTTTCTTCTGAATTGTATCTAATTCTAGAGTAAGCATCAGTGCAAACATATAAACAGCTTAAACAGCATCATTGTGGCTTTCTGCGCTCAATTTGACATTAAAGTAAGCATGGGAACTGCATGTATGGTGTTGCAAATAAAACTTGCTTTCATGACAGATAAACAGTCTGAAACAATTATCTTTATTTAAAGAAAGGAGAAAGTTAGTATTCAAACAAACACAGATATGTAATTTAAAATGTGATTTAGTTTTCAATGTTATAAAAGGCAAGTCAGTTTGTGGTTATCAGGAGAGAAAATTTCACATAGTCCAGAGTGCCAATGGAAAATATTGTCTCTGGTTCCTCCCAGCAACACCCAAAACAAGTTTCTACAAACTTGTATGGATACATTAGATCAAGAAACATTTTATACTAACAAGGTGAGGTTTGTGGTTCATAGTTTGGCTTATGGTTACACTGATTCATCACAACAGCCTCACCTTTAAAAATATCTTTTAATCTGTTAGAATGGGGTAAATGTTTTGCAAAAACAATAAAAGGGATCTAAAAAATAGTATTTTACATCGGCTGAAATTAAAATGTCTCTCCGCCTGCAAACTCCGCCTACACAGTCAGGAGTTGAGCAACCAGACTTGGCACACAGGTACATCTTAGACCCCTTTAAGGTTCTTATCTATAGAACCATATGTTATGACATCATTATTTTGCCTTGCAGCCACCTACAAATGGGCGATAATAACCCATCTGTAACATCTATTCACTCATAATGCCCATCATATAATTTTAATTTCACAACATTAATGGCAGATTAATTTATATCTGCAAAACTCATGCATGGTATGCTATATGATGTGATCATGTTCCCTAGCAACCATTTAACAATGGGCAAGGATGCACCTGTAAAACTTTAGAAATTGCTTAGAAAGCATTTGTCATTTTAGTTTTGCAAGAATTTATAGCCAGAGAACATGAATTATGCACAATCTATTATTTCATCAAAATGTTGTAAAGCAACCACGTACCAGAAGCTAAAATGACTAATTTACACTGTTTACGCACCTGTATAATTTTAATTTCATGACAGTAACATTTCATTTATATCCACAAAACTTGAATTATGCATGCTATATTATGATGATTGCGATTATGTCATGTTGACTAACAACAACCCGACCATTAAAATCACAAACAGAACATTACTGTAGCAGGATATTTACAAGGTCGTTAAAAATATGTGTTCAGGCCACTGACAATTAGTTTTAGAGAACTGAAGCTAGTATTTAAGCAGTTGCAAAATGCATTATGTAGTTATACCATAACATTTCAATGTCAAATTTCATTTTGTAGTTTAAAATGTCAGAGACTTTTTTGGCATTAGCATAATTATGAGCGACCATAAAACTTTTGTATTTGCATTTTTTGTGTGTGCACGCATGCATGTGTGTTATTTTTATTAATTTGATTATTTTATCCATGTTGATCTATATCCATATATGCCAACATATAAAACTGTTGGACACTGTGAAATACCACCACTGCCTGTACTATAAATGTGACAGAACAAAAACCAAAGCGAAATGACTGAAGTAGGAGTGGAAACTAAAGACAGAACCATAATAAATAACAAGTGGAGCAGAGAGGAAAGTAATGGAGAAAGATGGAATTGGAAAGAGAGTGACAAGAGTGGGGTGAAGGTGAAGCAGCAAAAAATACTGAAAGCGAGACAGCATGGGATCATTTCAGAAGTTGGAACAAAGGGAACAGATGTAAGTTCCCTCTACCCCCCTAAACTATTTATCAGGAAAGGCATCCTTGGTATACTTGTGTATTTCTGTGTTTTATATAAGTGAAAACCCGAGAAATCATGTATGATTGAGGGGCAGTGTGACTGCACACCATTATCCCTGTATATACGATGAGCTGATCTTTCCCTAGCTCTGTTATCCCATCATTTCCTGTACTCTCTTCTCTAAATTCTCCAACCAATCTTGCCACATATGTGTTCTCCACTAACCACTCGAACAGTTGCGATGATGATAGTAAGACTGAAGAGATGCCTCAAGCACTCCTCTTTATTACTGAGCTCAAGATCTGAAAATCATCCTCATTCCACTGCTTGTCTCTTTTTTGAGCTCTGTCGCTTGTACATACAGTATATACACATAGCATGTCTTTGTACTTCGTTTAACTTTGTTTAACATGACAATCGTGGCTTGAGTTCTCCTTGAGTAAACCTTTGCTCATACTGAATCCAGGATAAGTTGCAGCTCTCAGCTGAGTCTGCATAGGTGTATCTGTGTGGCAGTTTTTAAATGTGTAAAAAAGGCATATCATTTTTTTAATTATTGTAATTATTTGTAATCTTAATATATAGCATTAAAAAGAAAAACATGATTAATAGCAAGTGTGCCAGTAAACAAAAACAGTGTGTCAATGAGCCCACATGTTCTTCCTACTGTGACATGTAAAAATGAAAAACACAATATACCTTTGAAAAAGGCATATTGTGGCATGTAAAGCCATATGCATATAAAGCATATAAAGCCAGAAATTGAGCTGGCAATATAATATCTAATTTAATTTGCCCTTTTACACGTTCATCTATTATTAGCGCACCTGTTCTTTTAAGTATTACTGTCAGATTTTTATTGAATGTATATGAATGTGTGTGGTTTGTGTTTGTTTAAATTATAGTTAATTTAATCTCTCTCTCTCTCTCTCTCCCTGTCATTTAATTCCATCTTCGTCCTTTAGGGGCAGACATCATCAATTTTGATGGGCAGGGAGTGATCTCATATCGTTTTAAGGTACTGAAATTTCTACTTCGATATTTGAATATTTAAAATTGGATATTCAAAATTCAGTTTTGACTAAACTGGAATATAAAAAGCAATACTGACTCAATCATTCTAGTACATGGAGACTAGATCCAGTAATGAATTCTAGTCACATAAACTTATGGCAGTCCTTTAATAAACATTGAAAAACATACTTGACAGAGAATTTCATTATTTTGTTTGTAATTGTGTTTTATCAAGACTTGGGATCCTATACATGTTTAAAATGCTAAGTTGAGTAAATATTGCAAAATATTCTTGCTTTGTAAGTTATGTGTCTGCAAAACACCCCATAACCACAAAATGAAGCCAAAATGAAATAAATGTCTCCTGTCCAATAGCTAAAAATCTGATAGCTATTGTCAGACAGAGCAAACATTATTACTTTTACAAATGTAAAGTAAATACAGTAAATGCCTTTTCCACCAGTGCTATACTTTTTGTTACATTGTAGCTGCTATTTGCAAAATAATGTCACTAGAAAAACATTTGGGACAGAAAACACTATTGCCCTTAAATAGAAATCCTGGAGTCTTGTTAGTCGGTACACAGCATATACCTGCATATTATATAAGCTAGATCATAAAATCAAAAATTAGAATCAAAAAGTCAAATGTATCATGATAAATTTGAATTTTTTATGAGAGCTATATATAAATAAATGGATGTAGATTTTGAACAGGCAAACAGAACACTGGGTAGTAAAGATTGTCCAAATATGAAAGTTTCTAAAGTGAAAAGATTGCTTTTCATTGTTTTGTATTGGGGATTTTTTGTTGTTGTTGTTTTTTTCCATAATTTTTCATTTTTATTTGATCAAAAATGAGTCACCAATGTAGCAAACAGTCACACAAAGTCTTTGGTGTTTGCTAACACAGGTGAAGAAGATGAAGATCATTAAGGATGTGATCGCACTGAGGTTTAAGACGTCAGAAAGTGAGGGTGTGATTCTCCATGGGGAGGGCCAGCAGGGAGACTATATCACACTGGAGCTCCGTAAAGCCAAGCTGCTGCTGCAGATAAACCTGGGTGGGTAACAAATAAATGCCACAGAGTTAGAAAAAGCAACTTTCTCTTGATGGTGATCCTTCTCCAACAGTGTTTAGGATTTAGGTCTTAAGGTATCAGCTGCAGACATGTCTTGCTTTACGGTGATATTCAAACATGTTAGGATGTTTTAAAACCTCCATCAACGTGTGTCTATAAAAAGCAGCTGGGACATAATGGAAATGAATTAGGATACATTGCTGTGCTTTGACGGGAGCAATGGATGGATAGATGAATGGACGTTGTTTTTTGAAATTATATTATGAGGGCAAAGTTAACATTCTAATGCACAATTTTCCCCCCTTCATAAAGGAAACAAAAGCCCAAGCCATCCATATGTCTGTGAAGCATGATTCACTGTTAACCAGTAGTGTGTCTGAAACACAAAGGATGTCTTACTGCAAACATCCTTGAAAGTTATACTTTTAAAATTAAATGAAATCAGTAAAAAATTTTGTTTTTGTGTGTGTGTGACTTTTTATTTTTATTTTTACAGCACCTGGTTGCAAACACGTGAAAGTAATGTACTGCAAAATGGGTCGTGTTATATGCTATCAATTTAAATCAACTTTAAAGTATATGGTTATGGAAACCTATGCGAAGCACATAGTTTGGAGGTATCAGGATATTTTGTGAAGCACTAAAACTTTTCCTAGCCAGTTTGACAAATCCTTCCCAGAGAAGTCACACCATATTTTGTATTTACAAATTCAGCTGCTTTTCTCATGTCTGCATTTTACAGCTTATCCTGTGTTTATTACAGGCAGTAATCAGTATGGCTCTATCCTGGGTCATACCTCTGTGACCACAGGGAGCCTCTTGGATGACAATCACTGGCACTCAGTAGTGATTGAACGCTACCGTCGCAATGTGAACTTCACCTTGGACAGACACACTCAGCACTTCAGGACTAATGGGGAGTTTGACCACCTCGATTTGGACTATGAGGTGAGTCCTACCTGAGTAAAACAAAAGAATGAATCCCAACCCATAAACATAATAACACAAACAGTAAGGAAATATGAGAAAGTTGAAAAGTTCAAGATTTTCTGCCACTGCCAAGATAAATATGAATAACTATATGATATTTGAATTTGACTGATAGTGCTTTTGAGGTTGTGTCTGAGCAGCCATAAACTGCTCCCAAAACTCCTTAGAAGTCCCAATCAGATCACTTGAAGATGTGCATTTGTAATGCATGCTTGATCTCCTTCTGTCTGTCCTTAGGGTTGACTTGCAAACCTAATAGTTCTAAAAAAAAAAAAGCCAAATGATTCAACAGCATAACATTGATAGGTAGTCTTGGTATTGAAGCAACTTAAGATGGTGACATAATGTCAGCCAAGACCAGCTGCCTATTATACAGATGACTGGTTACCAGGCAAAGAAGAACCAGACGTGTTCTTAGTTCTTCAGCCTGGTTGTTAATTGTAACAGTGCAACATCTGTTAGAGATCCTGCTCATCTAGCAAATAGTCACTGCACTGTGTAGTACCAAACTGTGCACTTGGTTTGGCTAATTATTTAGAGAAACAATATTAAAGTTAAGTATTTAATTAAATTAGTTTAGCTCTATTTATTAATTAGGATCAAACTTTATGTGCTACAAAGTCAGAAGGTGTGCAAATGCAGTTCTTATGCAGTCCTGGAAGTATCCAGGATATATCACATTGTACTGTGCAATGTTGTAGACTTTGCCAAAATCCCCCAAAAGGATGTTGCATTTGCTTAAGTCAAAATCTATCAAACACAATAATTGTCCAGTTTGAGTGTTGCCATCAGTGCAGTCTTACATTTGAGGGAAGAGTCTCATATGTAACGTATTTTAATGTTTGTAGATAGACTATAAATACCAAGATGAATCTCTACTTGTAAAATAATGTCTTATCTTTATTTTCCCATTACACATCTAATACACCCAACCGACTTGAATTGCCTGCATGAAGCACTTTGCAGTGTTTCATTCATTAACAGTTATGGCAGTGTGTATTTGGATTTTGGCTCTTAATGATTCTGGTTTAGGTGACATTTTGCAGAGAATACTGTAATGTGAGCAATTGTAGGCATAAGGTTGCTTTTGTCTGTCTTTGTTTCGTTCTTACGCGTGCTGCTTTATGTCCTTGTGCAGTTTACTAATTTGCAACTGCATTTAAACTGCTCATCACAAGTGATCAGTACAGTAAAATAAAGCCACACAGGAAATTAGATATTGGTTTTACACTCAGCTATCATGCTACTCGATAAAATCGACATAATGAACATCAGCTAATGAAATGCAACTCGCTCTGCTAATAATACCTAAAACAGGAAATTGATTATGGGATACATACAGTGCATACAGTACATACAGAGAGTGCACATGCATGTGTGCAATTTTGAATCCGTACAAGGTTTTCAGGATGTGTATGTCTGTGTGTTTGTGTTTTTATTGATGTGGTTGTGTGTAAGTGTTTGACCTTTGCTAGGTATTGCTGATATGCCTGATCTATTCCAGTGTTAAGTAGGATGCTGAGAAATGGGGCAGGACAAACCACAGTCCAATTAAAACTGAAGCTGTTGAATTAAGGGATCTGGAGGGAAATCTATACAACAAGGGTGTACCGGGAGGTTTTGTGTGCATGTGTGTGGTGTGTCTGTGGTGAACCTTAAATAGATTCTACCAATGTTATTGCCTGACTAAGTCTATCTACAGCTTGTGACCAGCTTTTAGTCAAGTGTACTACTGTACTCAGTACATTTAGTCTGTACACTCTATTTTGTGTGCATCTTTGTTTGTGTGGATGTGCATGTGTGTGTGTTCGTGTGTCCTCTGCTTCCATTTAGGGCTGTAGACTAAATATCCGGGTGCATTTGTGTCTACCCTTGGCAGTAATTACTAAGACTATTGGAGCGTCACCACAGATGCACACACAGCACAAGCAACAACACAAATGCACACAAACAGACAGACAGACACATCTACTGGTAAGTGCACACTGCCCTCCATCATTTTGGCTTCCTTCAGGGCTCAGAGTTGTGTGTAAAATGAAAAAAAAAAAATATGAGCACATGTATAACTGTAGAACAAATATGAAACCCAGTTTACATTTTATCAGTCCTCTGTTCTTCAGTGCTTCCACCAGGTGCCAGTTTATTAGCCCTCCTCTTCACACCTGAATTCTCCTCTCAGCACATCTGTTCTCCCAAAAAGACCGTTTCTCCTTTAATGCATTCTCCTACCAGTCTAGTGCTTGTATTTCATGTACAGTATACATATAATGTGCAGTGTTTGGGTCTTTACTCATAAAAAGTAATGTATTACACATTGCTCATTACTTTTCTTTAAAGTAATGCAGTACATTACTTAATTACTTGCAAGTTACTTTGTTACTTTCTCTCATAATTGACAGCTAACAATATAAACCTTAGACTACAGTTCCACAAATCCAAAAATCTTCACAAATCCCTATCCTAATGAGGACAGACATACAATCTTTCTTTTAGTATTTACTTAGAAACAAAAAGCCAACAACACAAAGATAAGATGAAGAAGAGCCTTAAAATACTTCAAAGCCATGGTGATTTTACCTTAAGAACAAGGTAGAAATGGAGTCTGCAAGCCTGACTGCTCATTACTGCTTTAGTTATATGTTGAAGTTCAGGGTCTGGCTGCCGGGCTGGTGTCAGCATTCACTCAGCTTTATCATCACTCTGGGTTTTTAGCTAGCTTTGTGTTAGCATGCTGTCTTGCAGACACTTACAAAGAGCCAAAGTTCTGTTTGCAGCATAATGCAATTTTTGTTGTCCTGGATACAGATTGCATCTCAGCTCATTGCATCCTTGTGTGCAATAAAAATAAAAGTAAAATCTATATCTGTGCTCTACCGTTTTCCTCCTCCCCCACAAAGACAAAATTAGCTGATTGTAGCGCAAGTGTGGAGGAAGAAAAGCTTTTTTTTTTTTTTCTCCCCATATTAGCAAGTATTTTTTTCTTTCTGTTTACCTGGCACAGATAACTAAAGAACCTTCATAACACAAGTAACAACATTACTGTAACTGTAAAGTAATCACTGAATTTAAAGTAAAGCATTACAAAGTAACACACTGAACCTGACAGTGATAATAGTTATGACAGACCTGCAATATTTGCACAACATAATGCCACCAAATTTTCAAAAATCTTGTTAGGTAGAGAAGTAGTTTTGAGTCTCTCAAACGAACCTTGTATTTTTATTCTGTTGTCATTGTAAAAAGTTATTTATCTATTAATGGTAACATGAATGAAAAATTACATGGGGTTTTTTTTTTCCCCATATTCAGGCTCTCTACTAAAATAATGGCTCCTACATTCAAGTGCTTCCACTTTAATTTGAGCTTTATAGTAGGTCAAATAATATAAGTCAATAATAATGGTGGACATGTGGTGGGGGAAGCTGAAGGGCCAGATTAATTGGACAAATACTATACAGATGAAGTCACAGTAATTATTTTATGTCTGTGTGAATATTGAGTGAAAAATGTGTTACAGTAAACGACTGCCAAAGTCGTTTACCCACAGGCATCATTGGACATATTGTACCATCCCTTGTGATGCTCTAGTGGGCCTATACTGAAGTCACCTTTGTTTTTGTTTGTTTATTTATCTTTTTTGCCTGTGGGGTCTCTTTGCATTTTGTCTGACTTTCAGCTGTGCTTCATCAGATTGAGATCTTGGGATGTTTCCAGGATTTTCTAAATGGGGTGAGACAGGAGGGACTGAGAATAAAGCAGAGGGGCCCACAGGAAATCACAATGTTTAATCAGAAATAAAATTAGTGTAGAAAATTCACACTTAAAAAATTAGGCATGATTTTAAGGCTCATGTGCTGCCCTGTGTTCTACCACGCATTTATTATATGAAGTGTGGAGATGCACAAGTTTTAGACATAATTTTGGGTTGAATAATTGTTTTTCAAATCGGGAAAAAATGTATTTAGATTGTCTGCTTAAGTAACAGTTATTGTATGAGTGCACAAGTTGTATACTCATGAGGTGCGCCACCTCATACCTCCATTCTAGATATATCCCTGCTGATCAGTTGGATAACTGGAGGATATTCTACATCTGTATCTGAAAGTTCTTTGGTTGCGTTGGCTTTGTGTTTGTATATGATAATCAATATTATAAGCCAATTTTTGATTTCAGTGCACAAGCCCAGCATTGAAAGTGTGTTTTGGGTCATATGCTGTTGCTTTTTTCCCCCCTGAAATTTCATCTTTTTTATGATTTTGTTCGAGGCTATTTTTGTTTCATCAGTCAGCAGAACTTTGTCCTACAGAGGTGTTTTTTTGTTGTGGTCAGTCTTCTAAGGCTCTGGTTATGAAGCTTATAAAATTCTCCTTAGATTTCTGAAAAAAAGAGAAGAAGAAAAAACAAACAGTTGCATCCTGGCAAGCCTTGCACTCACAATGGGAGTTTTTACACCATGCAGATGACTTTCCGATCCACTTGTGCTTGTTTGCCTTTTTCTGTTATTTCCTTAAGACAAAAAATGTTCTGAAAATCTACTACCTTTGATATCTTTCTGACAACATTTACTATTACTTTTTTTCCACTTCTGTGGTCACCTGATTATATACTGAGTCAATCTAAAGGTCAAAGCTCAACTCTTAATTAACTCTGAGCCACGTGTGAGCTCTTCTGTGCATGAACTAACACCGAAATGACAACCGACTGCCTTAGAAACTTTTAGTAACCAAGTGTCAAGCCAATTACTTTTGAGCCCTCGCAATTTAAAGGACTGTATCTAACACAAAGTTCTTGCAATATCGATGTAACCTCAAAGTGCAGCTATGGCTTGGGACTTTAACATAGTATTCATTATTTTCCTTCAAATCAAATATGCTTAGTCACAAAGCATGACAAACAAAAATCATGTAACTGCCCAAATATAGTACTGGAATTTATACTGTCTTCTATATCTATCAGTGACTATTCTAACATTTTACGAAAGTCAGTTTGAAACTAAATTGACTGATTTTTACAACCTGAAAGTGTGAATGCTAAGACCTTTTAATATAAACAAATTACCATCACCACTCTAATCCATAAAATGGACATAATGAACATCAGATAATGAAATGCAGAGAGATCAGGCAATAAATTCTAAAACAGGAAATTGATTGTGGAATCCATCGAGGTAAGAAATTTGTTTGCAATGTGAGTATGTGCAGTTGTAAATCCATTAAAAGTAACCAGGAGGAGAAGCCTGAAAAGCTTATTAAAGAAAAATTAAAGGAATTCTTGCCATGCGTTTTTTCTCACTCTCTATATCTTTTTACCTCTTTGCACTATGTCTCTCTGTAGTTGAGTTTTGGCGGGATGCCATACAGTGGGAAGCCAGTGGGAGGAGGAAGGAAAAACTTTAAAGGCTGCATGGAGAGCATCAACTACAATGGAGACAACATTACAGACCTGGCCCGCCGAAAGAAGCTCGACACCTCCAGCTTTGTAAGGAAAATGTGCAAAATATAAATCTAAATGTTTTGGAATAACAATTATAAATGCAGCTGCCTGCTGAACATGCTCATTATTGTCACACTAACTCCATACTTGACCTGACTATGGGGGCAGATTATTCACTGAACCAAAATGCTTTAACAGATTCATAGTTAATCAGATACAACTGACCTGTCAGTGGCCCCTCCATGTGTGTCCTTGCTGTCTTTGCCAGTGTTGTTATCATGGCTGCAATGACTTACAGTAGAAAGACAGGATTTCACTGCATTGATTATTCAACAGTTTGTTTTCAACATATCTCGATGGCACAAGAGGCAGATTAAAGGCCTTGTTTCTTTTCATGAAATGCACCCTACTTTTGCAGACTGCAGGATGCACCTTCAGCACATTAACTGCCCTGCCATCCTAAAAATTAGCTTCTGAAAAATCTGAGCCCTTTCTCAGTGGACGGCCAGTGTATCTGCTTTGATCCCTGTTGAACTGATTGAACAAATTGTGGGACTAATCAAGTTCATTCAAACCACACCTGTAATTCTCTCTGATGACTTCACACAGCCATTTATTTCTAATCAAAACAAATCTGCTCTTAGATTTTACAGAGACACACACACACACACACATGCACTCAGGAATCATCTATGGTTAGTAAGGCAGCTCAATGCAGTGTGCTTGCTAATGACTAGATTAAGAGCAGAAGGTTGGAGAAATTCAATGATAATTAGTGCCTAAATACCACAATAGTGTTTGTTTTTCTGCAGCGCATAAAATTCACCCAGGTTACTGTTTAACCCTGTTTCTCAGCACAGCAGTGCATTAGTTACTACTATTGCTCACAGCAGGGAGGATCTCCAGGTCAGCTGGACTCTAGTTTATATGTTCTGCTTTTTCCTGCTAGATGGGTTTTCTTCAAGTGTTCCCACTTCTTCCCATAATCCAGAGACCTGCATATTAGGTTAATTGGTGAATCTAAATTATTAATAGTTTTTGATGTTGAATAAAGGTAGATAAAGTGTTAGATGAAGTGATTAATAAGATGAAAATGGTTGAATTTCAAAGACAGGTTCAGTTAGAGGAAAAGATGAGTGTGTTCAAGCTTCATCAGTCTTTGAATCTCACTTCAGTCACGAACATCTGAAGGTAATCATGCTGAAGCGAGATTTAAGGCAACAAAAGGGTGGTGAAGTACAAGAATTCCTTAAGTGTTTGAGGCATTTATTTCACAGGCAAGCCCCATTAAAGGCATTAGCTTTGTTTTTGACTTCTCTGTTTGAAAACTAATTAATCTCCCATTGTCCATCTTTGTTCTATCTTTTTCTAATTCTTTATGCTAACAGCGAAACCTGTCCTTCACCTGTGTGGAGACCCACACCTTCCCAGTCTTTTTCAATGCCACCAGTTTCCTGCAGCTGCCTGGTCGAGCCAATCATAACACGGTATCCGTGGGCTTCCAGTTTCGTACGTGGAACCCTCATGGCCTCCTCCTCTTCAGCAATCTTGATGATGGCACTCTGGAGATCTCGCTTGAGGACGGCAAGGTTGTAGTTCACATCAATGTGACGAAAGCGGCCAGAAACTACCGGGTAGATTTATCATCAGGTGGGTTTGCCTACATAAAAACATATCATAATGTTTGTTTACATTATATTTATTGTTGAACCATATGAAAAACATTCATGTAGGAAACTCCTTCTAGGAAAAAGCCTTGCTACTCAGTTGGTTATGCTTCTTTGCAAATTTTGGGGCAGTAACTTTTTTTTTGTTTTTTTCTTTCAATGGACACTAAACAAAAACTGTATAGAACCAATAATCAAGTCTGATTACAAAAAAATAAGGTTTAATAATATACTATACCTACCAACTCACAGCTGAGGTGGCTCATGTGTTTCCCACATCAGCTGTTGTTTTGCTCTCTGGGGACGGGAGCATGGGAGCGGTGTGCTATGAAGATAAAACTGAAGCAAAAATTGATTCATGAAATTCCATGTGCACGGTGTATGATTAACTGAATTCTGAACAGAAGGGAATCTGACTTTTCGTTGCATATTGGGAGCATTTAAATCAGCCCTAACATGAAGACAGTCCAATAGGTGTTTCATAATTTCTTTTTGGTATTTGAGCACTTGTTTTATTGACAATTGCTTTATGTGGTTTTAAACCCAACAACACTAACAGGCAAACCAGTGATGACAGAAGTGGACCTGCTATGCTTGTATTTTCTGCCATATAATCTACCAGTAGAGTATACTTGTATCAATCATGGAAATCATATCAACGTATGTGCAGGTGATCTTCTTGTTTTAAGCACCCTGTTTTGAACTGCTTTTATTGTTTTTGGCTCTGTGTGATATCGGTTGACTTGGGACATGGGAGGTTACTAAAATGGCTCAGTTTGAGACAAGGGATGAACTGAGGGGGGGGTCGCATCAAGTTCCAGTACAAGGTAATTAAGCGTGATTTAGAAATGCTAATTTTCAAAGCCACTCTTGTCGATTCCAAGAATAAAAATAGTGAGCTGAAAATGAGCAAATTTGGTGCCCATTAAACTGATGCACATAAAACTGGAATTTATTATTAAGGTAGAAACAAAATAAGGTTCAAAATAATTTTAGCCATGATGCTATCATCAGTGGCTCTTTTTATTCCATTTATTTCATTCCTTTCCTACCATCTATCTTGCCCCTCACCCCTTCCTCCCTTACTCTTATTTCTTCCTTCCCCTTCTTTCTTTCTCCCTCTCTATCTGTAGACACACTCATTTATTCTGTCCACTGCTGCTTTAATAGGCCATTATGCCCAGGGGTAGGGATTATTACAGAGTTACCCTCTAGGCTAATTGGGATTGAGCCTGCGATTACATCAGTATTACCAGAGTACATAGACACACAAACACATACCCGCACACGCAAACACATGCTCCCTCCTTTGATTCTGTTATTAGTATCTCTGAGAAAGAAAGCCAAACTGGCTTCTAGCTTCAATGACACAGTGGGAGCTCAGTAGACTTATAATGAAATGCTTAGTCCCTCTTAATGGCAAATATACTGGGGAGAGACGTGCAGATATGCACACATCGAGGAGCAAAACGAAAGTGAGAGAAAAGAGAGGCTTCTTACAAACACAACGCCATCCAGTTTTCTTTTCCCACTGGGGATAATTTGTTTATGGAGCATTTAAGAGACAGCTTATTCAGACATATACCTATTTCCAAACAGCTAAGATAAATAAAGTATTTCTTATTTTCTCTGTTTGCTTAAAGGAAAAACACACAAGCACACACATTGTTTCATTTGGAGCTTTTAACCTGACTAACCTTTTAGCCATCTAAGACAGCAAATTCAGCAATGATGGTTTATCACAGAAAGTGTTTTCTTACTAAATCTCTGGTTTAGGCCAAATAATATGCCATTACATGAGTCAAATAGGGCATGTGATAATTTCTGTAAACAGAATTGAATCACCTACTTTAAACTTTAAAATGTACAAAGTTGATTTCAACAAGTCTGTTTATGAACACAAATATCTAATCAGCCAGTCAGATGGCAGCAATTCAGTGCATTTAGGAATGTAGACATGGTCAAGTTGACCTGGTGAAGTTCAAATTGATTATCACAATAGGGAAGAAGGGTAATTTATGTGTCTTTAAATGTGGCATTGTTGTTTGTGCCAGATGGGCTGCTCTGAATATTTTAGAAACTGCTGATCCACTGGGATTTTCTAACATTACCATCTCTAGGGTTGAGACTGGTCTGAAAAAGAGAAAATATCCAGTGAGTTCTCTGGGAAAAAATGGTCTGTTGATGACAGCGGTCAGAGGAGAATGGACAGATTGCTTCAACTGATAGGAAGGCAGCAGAAACTCAAATAATCACTCGTTATAACCAAAGTATGCATAAGAGCATCTCGAACCTTGAAGCACATGGGCTACAGCAGCAGAAGACCAGATCAGGGACTAATACTGCAAGCTAAAAAGAAAAAAACTGAGTCCATGCAAGCTGGACAGTAATGCTGGCTGTTCTGATGAATCATGATTTCTGCTGCAACATTCGGAGAGCAAGGTCAAAATTTGGTGTGAACAACATGAAATCGTGGATCCATTCAGCCATGTATTAAGAGTTCAGGCTGCTGGTGATGTAATTGTGCAGTGGATATTTTCTTGGCAAACCCAATAGTACCAACTGACCATTATTTAAAAAGCACGGTCTACCCGAGTATTGCTGTTGACTCTGTCGATCCGTTTGTGGTGTTATCTTCTGATAGCTCCTTCCAGTGAATAATGCACTATGTCATGAAGCTCAGATCATCTTAAACAGGTTTCTTAAAGATGAAATTTAAGTCACTGTACTCAAATGACCTCCACAGTCCCTAGATCTGCTCCTTTGGGATGTGGTGGAACAGGAGATTCACATTCATAGATGCGCAGCAGACAAATTAACAGCAACTACTGTATGTGATGCTATCATGTCAATATGGATAAAAATCTCTGAGAAATGTTTCTAGCACCTTGTTACCTCAGAGAACTAAGACAGTTCTGAAGGCAAAAGGGGTCCAACCAGGTGTTAGCAATTTGTATATTTTAAAGTTACAGTATATTAGTATAATTTAACATACAAATCCTTAAAAATATATGGCGTTCCAAGCATTTCTTTTTTGCCCCCAGAAATGTATTCTTTAAAGCTCCATTAAGCAATATGTTTCATCAAATCAAATGTAATGCTGTAAAGATAGTGTTATTGAAAGCTAGAATTAGAGGAAAGTCTGTAATAAGCCAGTTAGACTAAGACTCTTTCTTCCTCCCCTCAGGAGCTATTGGATCAGACCGCAGCAAAAATGCAAACCAATGTTAGACATTTACATAACGATAAATATTATGACTGGAAATAGAAGGCCCATGCCAGTCTGTGTTTGCTCTAAATGTGTCATTAATGACAGACAATTGTTCCACATGTTGATATATATAGTACTTTATCTAGGAGAATACATTTGGGCTCACTGATTTCGTGATTGAGGCCACTTTTCTTTTTTCTTTTTTTTGCCTAATGTACTTTTAAGCGCAACCTGGTAATTAAACGCATTTTTCTGAAAACTAAATGGGCAGGTGGAACACAAGAAATGGGGAGAGCAGATGAAGCAAAGAAGGCTTGAATAAAATCATCATATATCTTCATAACCTAATTCTTACCACTGTGGGTCTGAAGTCATTAAAGTCTCCACCCCCACACCCCAACTCCACCAGACCATAGATCTTGCCCACTATGAGAACACACACATCGACTAAACACACACATCCGCTAACAGAAGTATGCTTATTCAAGATGTATGTGTGTGTGCGTGTGTGTGTACAGATAAGTAGCTGCTTTTTTTGTGTGATAGCAACAACTTGCAATAAAAGTGTTTGTGACCGCTGAAAACATGCTCTTCTGTTCTCTGAGAAAACGTCTGTCATTTCATCCATTTATCTCTCAGTCAGACAGATAAAGAGTAAAACAAAAGGGCACATGAAGCTTTTCGGAGAACACTCCAGGTGAGACTGTGGGAATCCTTTGAATAATGTTTTTGTGAGCGTGTTTATATTTAGTCGATTCTCTAATTTTCCCATGACTTTCCCACTCACTCATTAACTCTGTTTTCGCTTCTTTTACTCTTGTCACTCATTTCTTGGAACAAAATAACAGTTTTGGTAGAGTGTAGCTGAAAACTGTTGTGTTAATGACCATGCAGCAGGACCAAAGCATGTTTGGTATATCCAAATTAAAATTAGTTCTATTTTCTCATTTACCCACCATGAAAATTTCCAATAAACCAAAGTCAATGAAAGAGGATCTCTTTGTACCTGTAGCTGGTAGGTGGCAGGTATTTGCGTGTATGTGTTGAAGACACTTTCCTCTGATCACCTCTTGATTAAATATTGAATTATTAGGCACCAGCATTGTTTCCATGGAAACAATACTCACTGTCTCCACTGCTTTTGCACAGACCAAGAAATCTAATTTCCTATGAGATTCCTGTGATACAAAGTGAGGAAATATATTTTATACTCCTGTTTAGTTGTCAAAGAAGACAAAACATTAAAGTAGTGGTAATTAATCTTATTGAATTAAACTTCCCACTACATCTTGAAGAAAATATGACTCTATTTATAGACTCTATCTATGGCTCTCTGCATTGTACACCTCCATATTTTACTTTAGACTGAGACAAGTAACAAGAAGGCATAAATGCATGTGGGGAGGCCAAAAAATGTTATTTATAATAACAATTATCAGTAGATTTGTAAATTTCATAAATAGTTAATAGCTTGCAAATCATTAGTAATGTTATCATATATGTTTAAAAAGCTACTTTCAGCTGCTCACTTATATACAAGTGGTCACCACATCTCCGTATGTTTGATTTGTGCCTTTTACCAGGATTGCACCGGGGATCTTTGTTAGGCAATTGTGTACACCACTATGCATTTGCCTAACAAATGTAGCTCAGGATGTAGATCACCTATTAATCACAAGGTTAATGGTTCCATCCCTGGCTCCTCCAATCTTCATGAGAGAGTGGCCTTAGTTAAGATACCTAGCACCACGTTTACCCAGATCCGTCGAAGTCTTGGCGTGTAAACATTAGGTTTAAAAAGTGCTTAAGCATAGAAAAAAAGCATTTCTATAAATGTGTGTGTGAACTGAATAATCAAGGCTTGTATTGAGTGTGTTCTTAAACTGATTAGAAGTGCTATATAAGTACCAGTCCATTTACCCTTACACTATGGAGGTAGATATTATCATTTAGGTTTTTTGCTCAAAACCTACCAGTTAGTGAAAATGAAAAATTGTGAAAATCATTTATGCCAGTGCCACTCCACCTGCTTGTTAAAACACTACTTAAAGCATGCATTATTAGTGCCAGGATAAACCTTTATTACAGCCTATATATAAGTACTGTTTTATTAACTTTAATTAAAGTGTAATTAACTAACTAATTATTTGCTATTTTCTAGCAATATTTATTAATATTACCCAATGTAATATCAGAGTCCAGCATTTCAATTTATTTTTTTTTAGATATTTTTGCACATGCTTTATGCAGTTTTTCATTTCTCAGGTTTATAAATGGTTAATGTTATGCAAACAACTTTTTCATCTGCTTTGCTTTCCCCTACTCAATTTTTTTTTGTCATTTATTGACTCTCCTCCTCATTATTTTTGTAAATCAGCGTATTTGCTTGCATTATTTATACAACTAGGGAACTATATCTTCCCACAAAATCATTCTCTGTCAGAGGTAAGCCTCACTGCAAAATCGGACAAAGCCAGAGGCAGCCGAAACTGTTTGATTCAGCGTCCTCCAAAGTTTAAATATTTTGCCATTTTAAAATTCTGCATGTGCGTATGTACTTGCATGCATGCTTCATACACATCAACTCGGCAAGAAGTCATAAAATCAGTTCTTTTGAGATGCGGAATTGCCATCAGTCACACATGAGGTTACTTGCACAGTCCGAACAGGAAGCAATAGCATTACAATGATGGAAAGGCCTGAGGCACACATTTGAGGGAAAAAAAACACAGTACAGCCACCCACCGATTATAATGTTATATTGTTTCATTCTCCCAGAATGTGTGCGTGTGTCCCCGTGTCCAAATGCATTTGTATTTGTATGTATATATGTGTGCATAGCCAAAGCTTAATATGTCATAGTCTGGAGCTTTGTGTGGTTGGTATATTGCCGTCTGTGAGGACGTGCAAAGCTCTTTGAATTACCTTGGAGGGCTGAATATTTAGGAGTGGAGGAGATGGGTGGTAGTGGGAGTGGGGAGGAGGGGGGAGGGGGGTTAAAATTCA
>VUQG01019179.1:40870-57802 GCA_015106755.1 Etia nguti | reverse complement strand
AAAAAGGATAAAAAAAAAAAAAAAGAAGAGGAGAGGAGAGTAGAGACCTTTGACCCAATTTTTCATTTACAACAAAAAAATATTAAATTGAAGTTTAACATGTACCGACAACAAGCACAAAAATAAGTAAATATTAACAAAAATACATGCATGCATACATAAATGGTATATTGCATGATTTATATTGCATGGAATATGACATATGAATCCTTTTTTCCAGTTATATTGCACAGGACACCACTGACTCCCCAAACATAAAAACAGGTTTTAATGTCTGACACTATTTTACGATACACAAATTTTATTTTAAGACCTGAAGCCACCAACTGGGCGATATTGGAAAAAGAAAACTCATCAAAAAAATTTTTTTAATATCAGTCGATACAAGCATTAATCAGGATAAGAATCAAATCACTTTTTCTGACAAGCTTTAAGGTTCTATTTTACTATCAATTAAAGTTATGAGGTTACCTAAAGATTTCATCTGCGCCCCGTTCTACTGTAGTAATGTTTGTTGTACTTTACTGTTGCACTCTGCAAGCAAAAGCCTGTCACATTTTGACCAGTTGACCTTAGCAGAAAATGACTGTTCACATAGTGCCAGTTTCTGTTCAAAAAGGTGAATGAATGTCATCTCGCCCAGTTATAAAGACTGTTGCATCATCAGAATATGCAGACAAGCTCACAGCTCTTATTGCTTCGCTTGCAAAGGTCAACCCTGTGAGACCTTGCCTGAGTTGAATAAGAAGAGATCATTTGTAAGAACTGAATACAATATATTGAGATAGAGAAGTTAATGTATTTGGCAATTAGACTCCGATAACTCATCATGGCACAACAGAATCCCAGCAGTGACAGGATTTAGGATGGGACCTCCCTGTGTCTAGACGCTGAAGGTGGTGAACATGAAGATAGAGGCTTGATGGTCCTCTGAGTCACTCGGGTAAGGTGGAGATGGGAAAGAGGTGGGTTGCACACCTGAAAGGGAGAATGACAGAGCACTGAGATTGAAATCACACAGAGTGGAGGCTGACTGGCACAAAGAAGGCGGACAATAAGATGACTGGACTAGAGTAATGATGACAGCATTGAGTTTGACAGCGTGGGAAAGTGGTAGTGATGTAATGATTAAACTAACAGCCAAACACCCAGTAAAGCAGGTAGAGGAATGCTTACAGATCTTCCTTACTGAACTTACAAATAAGCACTTAGTTTAGGAGGAGTTCAATGGCCAGAGCATACAGCATCCCAGAAAGGAGACATCCAAGCCTGGTGTCTCTTAGACCAGGGACAGGTCGACTAAGGATTCCTCCCACTTTTAGTATAACACTAACAGTAATACAACTCATGCCAGTCCTTCTCAAATAGTTGGGCGTACCCCCCCGGTGCGATGCCGGGGAGCAGGGGCACGTGTGTCCCTGGGGAACATGCTTTTTTTGCAGTTCTAGAGTAAAGTGTAATTGCACATCCACTACAGCATCAACATCAACTGGTTCAAGTCGGTCAAAAAATGTTTATAGTTTGAATAAAGGTTTTATTATTTTTTTAAATTACATCAGGAAAACTGATGCACTTTAAATGTAGTAGTAGTAGTTTAGAGAGTTGCAGTACTACTACATGCACTTTAAATCTTTTCTGTTACAGACTAAAAAACAATGTTCATAAAGTTATTCTTTGTTTTAAGTCAATCTATAGTTCTTTCTTTTTTCTTTTTTCTTTAATGTTAATAAGAATACAATGTTATGCAGGAATGTACTTATAATAACAGTTTTATAGACAAATGCTACTATTTATAGTTGCGGGGGAGATGTTTTCTTCTTCCAGAAAATAATTGAGAAGCATTGACTTATACCAAGAGTACAAGCTTTACTAAAACCAAAGGCCTTTAATTTTCTAAAAATGAGGAAGATTAACTCCAAGAAATGACTTTTCCTGGTAAATAGAAAGAAAAAAATGTGTGCAGGAAATCCATCAACCCTAGATGATCGACCACAGCTGAGCTGCTGAACTGCTGCAGACATTTCATCAAAAGAGATGGTGGTCTCCAGTGAAGCAGACTGCTTCACCCACTTGAGGCGAAGGCCCAATATCTTAGCCAAACAGTCCACATCACAGTTGTCAGCAGTAAAGCTTGAGTACAACTCTGCAGCGAGCTTCCTCAACCCTCAAGAGTCAGATGTTAGAGAGCCATTTGAGAGCTTGAGGTGCAGCATTTGATTGAACTTTTTTCTCCAACTTAAAGAAAAATATGGGTTGGAGCTTTATTTTATAGTAGGGATGTGAGTTCTAATTAAAGAACCTTTTTCATGGAGAAACCTAGCTAAAACCTTCCTCCCATTATCTATCCCAAGCACTGTTATCATTGTCTGTCTCATTAATAATTGTGTCTTCTATAACCCTAATGTCCCTTTCTACTTCCGCAAAGCAATTCTTTTCAATAGTTGTTATGTGTGTAGTGTATTGTTTGCAAAAAAGTCTGTGTTTACATCCTATCATTGAGATAAGTTGACAAAAAAAAAGCTCAGTCTCATTGATTCCACAAATCAGAGAAAGACTGATGAAAAACTTTGTCTAGGGTCAGCTATACATTAGTCTGCAAGTTCAGACAAAGCTGAGAATGTGCCAGCATTATTATACACAGGTACTGTAATCCCATTGAGATTTGATATCTCATTTACAAGACCTGTTTCAGACAGTATAATAAAATGACAACATTAAAAAGAAACAATAAAATAGCTACTGGTGCTCTAATTAACCTATTATTTTATATTTGATAAATTGCAAACATCAATTGCATCACGCCTAACTGCCCTCACACTGCCCTCAGAGACTTTTAGGTATGTATAATATTGGTATGTAAAATTCCAGTCCCGTACCTGCCACTACAACTGAGCTACTGTTATACTTCTTTCATTTGTCACTTAGTTTGTGAAATTACAGTATACAGTCAGTACCAGAGTTCTGAGCATTTATGAATGAACATTTATGAATAAAAATAATACATCCCTGATTGGTGCTTCCACTTCTTGGAACCTACTCTGCTCCACTTCACACATTGAAACGTTTGTTAAATGAAGGTGGTGAGGAAATGAAACTGCTACACGCACACTAGGATTACTGCCTTGACTAAGAAAACACTGCCCCTTTGAACTCATTCCCCATTCAGCTTCATTATCTACTGTGCTGTGTGCTTCCTGTAAAAGGACCACATCAATGTTTTTATTTTTACTAGGCTCAGCTAGCAGTTCTGGCCTTTCTCTATCCCTACCCTCATTGATGTTCAATGTTCCCACAATTAATATCGCCATACAAAGTAGAAAGAATAGGGGGAGAAAGAGGACAGTGATTCCCTTCCTAGGGAAGACCTCCTTCTGTGCGTCAGCCATTTTATTAACTTACTTTAAGTTAGTTTTCCCTCATTTTTCCTTGCTTCTCTCTCTTGTCTATCTAAGATCGTCCACCATTCCTTCAACGTGCAGCTTATCAGTTTTTGAGGTAGCAGTTGTGACCTTCACCATTTTGTGCTGCACTTTTTGTGGGTTGTTGTTAATTTGGGGGTCGCCACTAACCATAAGGTTGGGGGTTCGGTCCCAGTCTGCTCCAGTCTGCGTGCCCCGTGTTGCCCTCGGATGCACCCATTGGAGTATGAATGCTCATAGAGACAGCTTAGAAACTTAGAAACAGCTTAGAAAAAAAAGTGCTTGTCCACCCCCTGGTCTTTGTGAGGGCAGGATGAGCATTTGTGTACACAATTTCATACTGCCTGAGCCTGCATTACAAAATTGTATGAGAAAATTTTTTAATGAACTTTGAAAGACACTTCCTGAATCTCCCAAGAGGTCATTCAGGTACAGGAACACCTGTCTCCTGTTAGCATATTTTCCAAAGCGGATCAGTTCGTTTTCATTATGGTTAAAGTGGGAACCCCAGACATAGTGATGTATGTTGAAGGCATAAATAAAGGCAAGATACCCAACAACAAATCATCTAAGGTTACACCTCTCTAAATGAACAAGTGGACTAAATGCTCCTCTTGGAGAAAGTCAACAGCCTTGTTCATCTGAGAGCTGTAAGTGTTGTCTTTATGGCCAGCCTGTTTCCTACAGCAAAAAAAACCTGCTCTACAGTAAGCTGTCGGGTAGCTACCACTTTAACCCCATGTCTAATTGACAGGGAAGGAGAACCCTCACTAGGGTACGGAAGAGGATTAAGGCCACCGAAAAAAAAAAAAAAAAAGTGGGCACGTCTTTTTTTCTTCTTTTCCAGATTTCTGAGATTAAAGTCAGAATTCTGAGAAAAAAGTCAGAATTCTGAGATTAAAGTCAGGATTCTGAGAAAAATGTCAGAATTCTGACTTTAATCTCAGAATTCTGAGAAAAAATAATTCATAGAAAAAAGTCAGAATTCTGACTTTTTTCTCAGAATTCTGACTTTAATCTCAGAATTCTGACTTTTTTCTCAGAATTCTGGAAAAGAAGAAAAAAAAAGACGTGCCCACTTTTTTTTTTCCCCGTGGCCCTTATCCTCTTCCGTACTAGGGAGCGATGCCATGGCTCAAAAGAAAACAAAAAATTAACTAAGTTTTGTTCACTCAACACAAATCAATGAAATAAACTTCTCTTACCTTTTCATCAAGGACAAGATGTAAAGAAAGAAAAAAAAAAGTCAATAAAAGTCAATAAAACTTGTTTTATTAGTTTTAATCTTTTAATTTTATGCACATTGCATCAAGCAAAAATTAAATTATACGGAACAGTCTTTGACTGGAAGAAATTTGTTTAACATTTAAACCTATTTTCTGCATATTCCAGCATATAAAATAAAATAATTTTTTGTGTTTACACTCACTCTTTCAAATAGATGCAAGTAAAACAGCAAAAAATAAATAAAATCAAAGATTCAGCAGCACTAAGTCCTGTCACTCGTAAATCTATTTTCACCTGTTTAGCAGGAGTGGGGTTATCTGAGTTTTGCCTGGTGCCACAGCGGTCGTGTCAGTGGGGGGATCCGGGGGTTTCTCTGTGAATTTCACATTCCAGTGGCAGCGTGCTTGGTGCTTGCTTAGATTTGAAGTTTAATTTTTCGCTGTAGTAATAAATTTTCTTCCCACGCAGAGTGTACAGCGGACACTAATGTTTTTGTCACTTTTTACGTAATCAAACTCAAAGTAATGTCAGTACTTCCACGTTTTAAACGCTGCATGGTCATACTCTTTCCCGCACTCCATATTATCCATTGCAATGTCTGTTGCTACCACGGACATTGCACACTCGTTGTCAGGAGACACTGTCACAAACAAAATCACAGTTTATTAACGCTGTAACAAAGCGTGCTTACGGGAAAGTAACAGTAATCTAATTACTTTTTCGCAATAGTAATCCCTTACTTTAACTTGGGAAAACTAATCGGATTACAGTAACGCGTTACTTTTAACGCATTACTGCCCATCTCTGGTCATTACTAGTTAATGTTAAAGGAATGCTTCTCAGCCTGGCTACAGTGCTCAAGAGAAACCTATGGTTGTTCCTTTTTCCTTCAGTCAGTGATGAATAGTAAGATGTTCTAGCTTTATGGAGGGCTTTTTTATAGAGCAGCAAACTGGCTTTCAAGGCTAAATGATGAGCTTCTAAATTAGTGAGACGTCATTTCTTCTCTAGCTTACAAGTAATCAGTTTTAGGGTGCATATTTGAGAGTTATACCTGGGAGCCAAGTACTTCTGATTTGAGGCTTTCTATGTCAGAGGAGCTACAGTATCTGGAGTTGTAAGCAGTGAAGAAGTAAAAATATTAACAAGATATTCAACCTCTGTGGGAGTAGCGTTCAGGTAGCTGTGCTGCTCTGTGTTGGCACAGCGCATGAAGAAGATAACAGTGGATGAATTATATCCTTAAACTTGGTTACAGTGCTTTCAGAAAGACATCTGCTGTGACGAAATCTATTCCCCACTTCTGTGTAATCCATTATTGTAAATTTAAGTGCTATTAGGAAATGATCAGACAAAAGAGGGTTTTCAAATACTGGTAAATGTTCGCTTTCTATGCCATATGTCAGAACAAGATCTAGGGTGTGATTAACGTGGTGGGTGGGTTCTTTTACATTCTGAAAGAAGCCAATTGAGTCTAATAATAGATTTAAAATGTGGTGAGGCTGTCATTTTTAGTATCTACATGGGTGTTTAAATCACCCACAATAATTATTTTATCTGAGCTCAGTACTGAATCCAATAAAAAGTCTGAGAATTCAGACAGAAACTCTGAGTATGGCTCAGGTAAATGATAGGTAGCAAGAAATAAAACTACTTTTTGAGTTTTCCAGCTAGGGTGGACAAGGCTAAGCATCAGGCTTTAAAATGAATTAAAACTCAGTCTGGGTCTTTGGTTGATTAACAAGCTGGAGTGGGAGATTGCTGCCACACCACACCTCCTCAGCCAATGCTTCGAGGATTCTGACAATTGGTATAACTTTGGTTTGTTCATTCATTTAAACTAAAATAATCATCATGCCATAACCAGATTTCTGTCAGGCAGAGTAAATCATTTTGTTGATCAATTATTAATTCATGTACTAACAGGGACTTAGAAGTGACAGAGCTAATGTTTAATAATCCAAATTTCACAGTTTTACTCTTTACAGTTGTGGATCCAACATTGTTCTTTCTTTGTGATTTTTTTTGTATTTAAATCATGTTTTGCTGATTTTTCTGATACAAACTAAATATCTGACACAAAGAGCAGGAAAGTGCAGGAGGGACACATGAAGAGGCCATGCTGCTAGTGAGTCGGCTACAAGCTGTGCTAAGCTAAGGTAGCAAATCCCTAAAGATACAGTTAGGGAATGCTGCGAATATAATTAGCGGGTGAATCAACAGAGAGTGTGCTTTGGACAAAGCACACTCTCTGAGATTACACTATGAAATTATCTATAAGTTTTTAATTAAATCAGCTACACAAAAACACCACTGTGTGTTGTACTGTAACAGGAAGTGATACTCAACCGCCGAGAGAGCCAACACCAAGTCTTCCTTAGATGAATAAGATCGAGGAAAAATAAACAGGCAACCATAAAATTATGTTGTCCTTATTTTTTTGTTTTATCACTTTGTTTCGTTTTGTTTATCGTCTACAGTGATAACTATTATTACTCTTTGTTATGTGTATAATCAGTCTCTAGCTCATCTCTATCTTTAAGAACTGCTCACCATTTTCCTGAGTCAGGTTATGATCCTCTGAAACATATCTCAGCTTCTTATTCGTAGTTTTACAGCTCATATAATGCAACTTTAAGAGATATTTAAGAGGCTAGTGTCCTTTTAATTTATTTACCCACTTATAAGAGCACAACCAAAAAGAAAAATATGACAATAGGTATTTGCATATACTTTTACACACAACACATTATTCGTGTCTATTCATTAGCTACAAAGTGCATCACTTCAGTCTAGTTATTTTTCTCATTCAGTTTAAAAGCTAAGTTTAAAAAGAATGTATTCAATTTGGCCCTTCTGAAAATAAAGAACAGTACAAGACAGTTTCATGAACTGCTGGCATGGACATGTCTTCTGAATTATTATTTTCTGATTCTTTTTATATCATATTTGTATTTTGACAGAAATACAATATGTGCAAAATTACCAAACACAAACATAAATACAGTATGCACACTTTTAAAGCTTGGAGGCTATTGCATTTAATTGGTTCTTGAAACTTTGTGATAACTATTATCCCAGCTGTGTGGTGGTGTTTGTCTATCCACTTGTCTGTGCACTGGCTTGCACTTTCTGCTTTACAGGATTTCTTTTTGCGCTTCACTGTTGGAGCGCATGTCTCTCTCTCTCTCTGGCACAACTGCAGTCAGAGTAACTGTGTGGATAATGGAAGACTTCTCATGATCAGGCAGTTCTCTAAAAGACTCAAACTGTGCAGTGTTGGAGAGCTGTTGGTATTATCATTCATACTGTTTTTCATTCAGCTAATCTTTGACAACCATTAGCTCCGAGGTCAGGCCGCAGCAGTTAAAGGACTTAACTGGTTCACTTTGACCTAAATATATGCCACAGCATCCGTAAAAGTTATCGTGTGTTACCATGGTTGAAGATGTAGTGTGCATTGTTTGTCACTAAGAAGGGACAATGTCAGTCTGTTCTTAAAGTATGCAAGGTGCAGTGACTCTTGTCAACTGCTGTCATCTTTAGCAGCCAACAATAACTTCTGCACAGGCTTATTAAGGGGTAATTTGTGTATTTTATTTATGGATTTGTTTTTAAGTAAGAAAATATATGTATTGTTTAACATTAATACATTTTATCTCACCTTACCTTACCTCACCTCACGTCTTGTAATTATGGCCAAATAACTTATTCTTTTTTTTTTTCTGGCCAAATTTCAGTCAAGCTAGAAGGTGTCGATTTTGAAGCAGGGGCTTCTTTCGATCTATGGTGATATAAAACTGGCCTCAATGTGTACAGTGATGCTGGTGTTCCATGGCAGGCTTGAGCTTTGGTGGTTCCTGGGTTTTTCCTAAACACCCTAACGAATCCTCTCATCTGATGGTGACATTTTGGGTCTTCTTCCAGAACTTGGCAAAGTGTTGATTCATGGGACTAAGTTGTATTGTGTACAGTTGTTTGAACTGATGAGCTTAGGATCTGCTCCAAAAGATCTCCTCAACTTATGTAAATCTGCAATTTTTTTTCTTAGATTTTCACTGAGTTTTGGTCAAGTGTTGTCAAACAAAAAACGTATTATGTTAACAAAGAGAAACAGTTGTAGTCAGTTGTGATCAGTATAAGATAATAGGTCTTGGCTTGGTCAAGTTAAAAGACATTTTAGAACCTTCAGCACCATTTATTAAAAGATTTAAGGTAGTGTATTTATATATTTGTGCCTGCACTTGTATGAATACATTTGAATCTTTGTGGATTAGAGAAAATGCAAAAGAGTTTCATAGCTTGTGCACTCAATTCTTGTTTCTGAAGTAATTAAAATTATAGGCAGTGGTGTATTCCTGCAGCAGCAGACTCACTTGAAAGGTGCTCTTAAGATACCTGCACCAGCAGAGAACTGGAAAGCTCAGGCTAGTCAGTTATAAGGGTCGCATGATGCATTGCATACTTGTAGTTGAGTTATATGCCTTGCAGATGCTTGAAAAGATGTAACCTAAAGAAACAAATGGGCCAGTCTCTCTTGAAGAGGCCTTACAAGCACAGCAAGCAAGCTTTGAGATGTAAACACACAATGGAAAGACTTCGCTAAGGTGGTTATTTTTCTGGAAGTGTAAATAAAATTGTCAGGTATTTCTATATTTAGATTATTATTGTTTGGAAGTAGAGGTGCAGGTATGTATGTCTTCTGGTGTCTTATCAAAATACCTGCATTCGTCATCTATATTTTATCCTTTGTTACTGGTGAACTGCAGTTCAGTCGTCTCCAGGTCTTCACTCGGAGCTGTCATCTCCTTCTCCTTCTGCTCCTGCACCGCAGCGTCACTGGTTGTCACTTTTTGAACTGAGGACTGCCAGTTCTGCGGCTTATACTAGAAACATGAAAGCTAATAATTTATCTACAGTTCTTTCAAGATTTTCTAAAATTACAAAGTCTGTGATTTTCATACCTGAAATCAGTCTCTTAGCCTCCTCCACCATTTTCTTCTGTTCAGTCTCAGGCGCTTGAAGCTTTGCTGTAATTGCTGTCACTTTGTTTTCTGTGGCTGTCAGTCTGGTGCTCATCTTGAAACATCATAGAGGATGAAGTTTTCAGTGAAAAGCAAGAGCAGTAAGCTGCACCAGCCTTTGTTTACTGGTTGAAAATTCTGAAATATTTGAAATTGGGAGTAATTTGCAGAAAAAAAAAGTTGTTTTCTCTCAGTGATGATTTTTGTTAGGTTTAATGGATCAGTATTTAAATTGTTGCTATTCAAATTTAGATAATGATTGAGTTCCATTTGCTTACATTGCGTGCATTAAATTAACACAGGCTAATTTGTAGCAGAAACAGACAAGTAAGAGCAACAATTAGTCATTTAATAGAGAATATTTGTGCAACAGGTTCGCTTATCATTTAGGTTATGTTTAGGAAAATTGCCTAAAACGCACCTTGAATATCTCACACTTGTTGTTGTAAACATCTGCGCTTTTCTTTTGGTTTGAAACTGTTGTTTGCACTAAACAAGGAATATTAAAAATTCAGCTTTGACTTTAAAGAGATATAATAGACACCTCAGTATTTTCTGGCATTTTATAGGCTAAATTGAGGCAAATTAAAATAATAATAACAAAGACTTGAATAATAACAACAACCACTTTGTTACTGTGGGCTTGGGTTTCAGTTTTTGTATTGCTCAGTTCTACCTTCTGCTCTTCCAACATGTCTCTCGGTGCTCTCAGCTCATCCGAGGAATCGTTACTAGCCTGGCACCTCATCTGTGGTCAGCTCAGCTCTTCTTCATGAGTACACATCACAGACAGATAGAACTGCAGCACCAGAACTGCAACTCCTGGTGTTGCATACGCCCACCACTGCACATCTATGGACATGATGCAATGTCGAAAAGCTTTTTATACATGCTTATTCATTCTTTCACGTCTTCTTTACCTCTTTTTTTAAATGACCCCAAACTAATATTGCAGAACATTAATTAAACAGTTTCTCATGTACAATGTTTATCATATTTATACAGACGGTGTCTTGTCTATGCAGATGGTCAGCGCTTTATATATACAATATAAAGCGCCTTGAGGCGACTGTTGTTGTGATTTGGCGCTATATAAATAAAATTGAATTGAATTGAATTGAATTGGTTACAAAGTACACACACCTTTAAGATGTGCATTGAATTAATTCAGCTGTTGACATGAATAATGAATGTTAGATTTCCTCAGATGTAAATGAAAACTAAAATGTTGGATTTATTTTGCAGGACCTTAAAAGTTGGTTTCCCAACAGATACTAACAAGCTAAGAGAGCTAAAAAAAATGATAATGATGTCAAAACCTCAATCCAATCAGGTTCTGTTTCAAAGCATGAAATCATCACTTTTGTTTAGTGATTTTTTTTTTCTGTTCGGATGATATTTTTGCCACAGTTGCATTTATTTACTAAGTATTCAAAGATAGGATTTGATATAACATGAATTAACCCCAAGTTCAAACCAAGCAAAGCAGCTGGTCAGCTGCGTTATCAGACCCTGCATTTGAATGACAACAAATCAAGCCACAACTTTATCAGGTTTAATCTGACTAATTCTCCTCCTCCTTCATCTTTTTCTGTCTTTTTTATCTGCGACAGACAGCTGGTATGTGCATGATTTTTGCCAGTGTATTTGGTGCTTTTGACAGCGAAAGAAAGACAAAGAGACAGAGAGAGAGAGCACGGATCGCATATTTGAGCATGAGGGTTTCAGCAGGCACTTGTCTGTTTGTGCATGAGTGTGAAGGTTCAGTTACACCACCATCACTGATAAGCTCATCATTCAAAGCTATTGCAGGTGATGTAAAACAGATGAGGGAACACAAGGTTATACAGTATCTATTTTCCATTACATTCAAGAGGTTATAGAGAGTGGGACAGGATGGAGGAGAGAGCTTGGTAGTGATTACATCAAACCAATATACAGGCAGAAATGTGATTGTCACTGAAAGAGGTTATCAAGGTCGATTTCTGCCAGAAGTAACTTTTTTGTGCGGTTATCACTCAGACAGTGCAGACACTGTCCTCTAGATTTTGTGTTATTACTTTTGGGATCATGGCCTCTTGACAAAAGAGCGTTGTTAACAATATCATTTTTTATTATTATATTTTTCTCCCTGCTAGAACAAGTTTTAAAAAAAAGGATTTTAAGTTTTTAAGGGGTGTCATGTTGCGTGTATGCGAGTCTGTATTTTCGCATGCCCAACCACGTTGCCCTGAGCACGGCTGCTGTGGTCACAACTCTCAGCAAGTGACCATCTTCGCCCTTAATTTCTTTGGTCACAGCCTCGATCGCACACAGGCATACAAGCACAGGCACACATGGCCACCCTGCTGATGAAGATTAATTAGTGCAGACTCCCTGCTGATATGAAAGCTAGGGTCTTCAAGTGCATTCTGGGAAGAAGTAAACAATGTGAGAGTGCATCTTGCAGACAGCGGTGACTCACACGGAGGCCGCCACACAAAAATGCAAACGCACCGACATAAGCTTGCCCACCGTCTATGAGAAAGTGTGTGTATTGACATCCATGCAGATCCATGAGTAGGTGCGCTCTGCCAAGACTGATTTACACATGACCGTACCTTGAACTTCGCTACAGTGTCCTCACCAGCTATCGATGTATTACAATCAGTTAGACAGTGTGCTAAGCCCAATTGAAAAAGAAAGACACTGCAGCAGATGGCCACAAACTGAGAGAAGTAGAGAAGAAAAGAGAAGAGAGAAAGAAAAAGAGAGGAAAATTTAAATGCAGAAACAGAGGAAGGGAAATAAAGACGGAGAGATAGAGGAATCTGGGATAGAGATCGAGGTGAGGAGGAAAGGATGAATAGAGATTGGTGTCAGTAAAAGGTGATGTATAGAGGAGAGGGCAATGAAAGGAAGCTGGCTTCTCTCTCAGCTCCAGTAGTAATGTCCCTTTCCAAAACATCACTCATATTTAATGGAGCACGGCTACAAGAGAAGGGAGAAGAAAGGAGGGCACAAAACTTGCATGCACCATACACACATATGCAGACAGAGCAACACATTAGAGCCTCGTGCACTTTCAAAAAGTACTCAAAGTTGCAGGCACATAAAGAACGCACACACACATGCATTTGGATACTCAGCAAACAGGGTTCTGTGAGACTTAATGGAGTTGAGTCACACGGGCTTTGAGACTACAAAAGGGAGCCAGGAGAAAGAGGGAGTGAGAGAACAAAAGAGAAGGGGAGAAGAATCGAGGAGCACGGACTTGCATATGTGACTGTGCGCATAAGTGAGGGAAGCTGAAATAGAGGCAGGAAGATGATCCTCGATAGCACTGAACTCTGTTGGAATCACATTCAGCAGGCACACAGGAGTGCCATTGTTGTGGAGAAAAAAATATGCTGAATATAAAAGTAGAAGGTAAACAGAGAGGGATAGCCACACATAACAGAATGAATCACCCACACACCTCTCACCCAGCCAATTGTCTTATTGACAAATCCCAGTCAGGGCCTTACATATTCTTCTATATTCTCCTATTAAAAAAAATAACTTGGACCTATGGGGGTAAAAAGTACCAGTATTGAGTTTTGTGTGGTGGGCCTTTTTTTTTTTTATTATTATTATTATTTTTTTTTTCTCAGCAAGTTTTATTATTACATCCAGGGATTTACACAAATGCTTTTGCCTTATTGCTTTTTTCCAGGCTCGGGCCTCAATGATGGCCAGTGGCATGCAATACGTTTGGTTGCCAAGGAGAACTTTGCCATGTTGACGATAGACGGCGAGGAGGTGTCTGCTGTGCGCTCCGTCTCACCTCTCAGCATCACCACGGGAGGAACCTATCACCTCGGAGGTAAGGGTCAACCCAGCACCAACACCACATTTCTAATGAGAACAAGACACCCTTTACTACCAACATCATTCATTTCCATCACATTTCTCTACACTGTGGGTGTGTGTACTTCATCACATGCTCCCTATGTTTGAGGAGGTGTGTTGCATATTTTTTTAAAAAGTGTTTTACAGCTAGGATTTGAGTTATCTGTGCTGTTCATATAGAACTTTTGTTGGTTTTGTGGTTATTTGCAGATAGTTTTTAAATCTAAATCAATATTTCTAAATCAACCATATTTGCACATGTGTGGGTTAAGGCAAAAATGATCACATTTATTTTCCGGTAGGCAAAGTTTAACAGAAAGTTGCTCACTTAGCAAGCCCAGACACAGCAGCATCACCATATATATAGGGGACACAAACTATAACAAACAGACACTCACAGAGAGATAGAAAGAGCGATAACACAAGCAGCAGCCTCAATCTGTCAGAATTAGGAAGACGCCAGGTTAATGATGCCAGACACCTCTGTCTGTCTGTTGGAAGATGGTCCGTGTCTAAGTGTGCTTGTGTGCATGTGTGTGTGAGTGTGTGTGTATGTGTGGGCACCTGTATGAAATTACAGTAACTTAGAGAGATAGTCCAGCTCTGATAGCTCCATCATGCCTCCCCCACCCCCACCCTCTATCTGAGCACAATCTCCTCCATCGAGCAAAATCATTTCCCCAGGCCAGTCAATAAGGATCAGAGCACCCGACAAAAACACAGCCCAAGTACTTTTATTCTGTTGTCTATTTTAATTTACTCTTAGCTGGTTTGAGTAAATCCCCGAAGTCCATGATGACTCTGTACTTTTTTATATGTGAAATCAAAGTCTGTGAGACCTTGATGGGCTAATGGATTTTTAGTCTAGAGTCTGTTACATCTTTGAAGGATTCTGAAGGTCTTTTGTCAATCTAGGCTGTTGCAGAATCATTGAGTTTAATTCTTCATTTTTCATTATTGATATCCCAACTTTCTCTCTCTTTTTTAGTCTTTGTCTGTCTTGTATATCTCCCCTCTCCCTTTTCCTTCTCACCCTCTAGTCTCCACTTGATGCAATTGGTGATTTATTGATTTCAGTAAACTGAGTTGTGAATCAATAGTGGCTGAGAGGAGAAGAGAGGATCTCCGCAATGTCTTTACTCCATGAAGAGGGCAGAGGAGACAGTTAGATGAAGGAAGTCCAAAAAAGAAGAGAAGAAATAGTACAAAAGAGTGACACACAGGAATGGCAAAATACAGAAAGAAGGTTTTATAAGGTAAATAAAAAAGGTTAGCACATTAAAGAGTAAGGCAAGGCCAATTAATCTATGACAAATACTTCAAGCAAGTTTTCTGATATCTTTATTTAACCTATGGTACTTGAGTTGGGGCACATTTGGCAGTTTTTGCATTCTTGAATTTTATTGAGTATGACACAACAAACTTTGCACACAGATTTGGAGATTTTCTTCCATTCTTGTCTGCAGATCCTCCTAAGCTCTGTCAGTTTTGATGCAGATGGTCAGTGTTCATTTTTAGGTCTCTCCAGAGATATTTCACTGAGTTCACAGCAGGGTTGTCGTTGGGCCACTCAAAGACATTCACAGAGTTGCCACTCCTGTTTGTATTTTGAGGGGGGGCTATATAGTTATGGTCATGTCCAGTTGAAAGGTGAAACTTTGGTTGAGTCCTGAGTGCTTTGGAGAAAGCTTTCTTGAAGAATATGTGTGTATTTTAGCTGTTAACCATTCCCTGAAGCCCAACTAGTCCATACAGAAAACATCAACTCTACATGAATGTGGCACAAGCGTGGCTTACCACTGGGATGGTATCGGGCATGATGAGTAGTAGTGGTGGCTGGTTCCCTTAGGCGTGACATTTAGAAAAGAACTATCTGGTTCTTGTTAGCAGTATGTACTTAGACCCTTTTCTGGCAGTTGCTGAGTTTGGCCAGACAGCCAGCTCCAGGAAGACTCCCAGTTGTTCCAATCCTAGATTTGTGCCTTGACACGATCCTGCCCCTTGACTTCTGCAGGTAGTCTCAAACCTTGTGGCTTTGCAACAGTATTCACTGTCACCGGGCTTTTGATTCCCAGATCATGTCCAGTCAGTTAAATTTACCACATTGCAAAGATGAGCAAGAGAAATAGCTAGAAACTGTACTAGCCTATGCTAAATTTCAAGTTTGGGTATTTCAGTCTCTGGGTCTGAATGTCAGTGTCATATTCTTTCTTCCAATAAATTTGCAAAAGATTCTCGGAATAGGTTTTATTTTGAAAACAATTAATTAAAAAGAGCAAAATACTACAACATAGGTGCAAGGCTGATGGTGATGCATAAAAGCCATGTACAGTGCAATGTAGTATGTATTCTACACCACTTTGCAGTTCCCTTGCATATAAACACATAAAGTATGTAATCACATATAAACACTAAATACACATTGCAGCAACTGGAAAAAAAAAAAAGCAATGTTTTTCAGTAGTTTCTCCCCTTTGATGGAGGTAGTGCGCTGAATTGGCAGCAACTGTGACTGGGGTTTTTCTCGTTAATTTTACATGACATAATGAATGCTGAGGAGCAGGGAGCCTGGTGGTAAACACAAGTTTGAAGGCTGCAGGGGATACAAAACTGTTGATTATTACTATGGAAAGAACTACAAAATGATATTTAGGCCAGCACTTTAGTGGCTAGGGAAAAACTTTTAGAAGCTGTTTTGTGGAAAACAGTGTGTACTGATGCAGCTTATGTTTAGCTCTTAGGGTTATTTTAATTTTCTCTTAAATTTGCTGTGATTGGGTTTGGTATATTTAAATACTTAAGAAACAGTGAAATTCCATGTGGATCAGTGTGTGAATTTTAATGGCAATTTCCATCTTTCATTCAATATCTTGCCTCCTTGTTATCAAACAGGAAGCCTAAAATCCTAAAAATCTGTATGTGGGTTAAGTTGGTACGCAAATCTGTGACTCACATAAAGAAGATGGGTGTCTGTGACCATGGCTATGGTCTCCTACATACACACAAAACTACGTTACCTCAGACAAAATTTCAAGCACATGTATTGAAACCATCCTGCTCATCACATTCAGAGGCTAATTTCCATCTCAGAACAGAGGTAACAGAATAATATAGTGAATGTACAAAAGATAGTTTAGCCTTTGGCTTGCCCTCAATTACTCTCTCTGATCGCTCGGCTTGATGAGTCAAAGAGGCCAAGCCCATTAAGCTGTCCTAAAGCTCTCTAACAGTATTCCATCAGCACTTTCACTGTGACTGAGACTGTTCTATCAGTGAGCCACAATTAGCAGAAACCTCACAGTATTATGAACAATCCCTGTTTTTTTTATATACAGGACAAGGCTTGAGTTAATTGCTGTGAGTAATTTATGTAGGTGCAGCCATCCAGGTAG
>VUQG01019179.1:3761-29632 GCA_015106755.1 Etia nguti | reverse complement strand
ATGCTTAAACAATTTGAGAATGCCATCCCTCCTCCCATAAGCCTCAAAGATTGTTCTCTTTTAAGAGAAGGCGGGGAAGTAAAGTTCTGGAAATAAATCTAAAAGAGCAGATTTAATATAATGGAAGTCTGAGAAAGCCAGAGGAATAAAGTGAGTGAAAAAGACATTTTTCAAATTTAGGCACTGCACAGTTGGTCTAAGTAGGTAATAATGAATAGATCATAAAAATACAGAAACAGATGAAGCAAGATGCACATCGAGAGATGTCTTTGTGCGACTGCATCTCTCTATATGTGTGAATCTATGTCCAAAATTGCACCCTATTTACTATATATTTACTATATCAGGTACAGCTCTGAGTTTCTGGGGCTATATGGAAGCACTATGTAACCACATAGTGCTCTGCGATGCATTGTGCTGCATATGAGCCAAAATAACAGCTGTTGGTGATGATACATGAAAGAAACAAATGAGTAAACATGGTGCTGACTTCACGCATGCCCTCTGAAAAAATTTGTCAAGGATTAGTTAGAACTAATAAGAGATAGCCTAAGGCAGCAGTAACCTAGAAATGAAGGTCTCTGGTTTCCGGCTATAAAGGTGTGAGGCAAATCTGGAGACCTGCCAGTAAAGTGTGGGGAGAGAGAGTGAATGAGCAACTCTTTTCACTTCCTTAAAGAGCCACTTCTTTGTCATGGACCTCTAAATAGTTTCTCCGGTGGAGCTTGTCAGTGGCAAAGGCGATGAAATGGAATGGACGGGCATTTATATAGTGCTCTTTCAGTCTTACTGACCACTCAAAGTGCTTTAGAGCAACAGCCGCATCTAAGCATGCATTCATACAGTGCTTTATTCTACATTTAAGCACCTTATCAACCCAACATGCACAAAGAAGCTGGGGTACCTGCAGATAGCACACATGGGTACAGGGCAAACCTGATGACCACCAGATTCAAACTCATAATTTGAAGTTAGCATTGAGGCAGCAGTGCAAACCTCTGGACTACGATGGCAGCATAAATAAAGAGTGAAACAAAACAATGGTGTAATTTGACGCCATGAAATGAATCAAAACATGTCACCAATTAAAGACCCAGGAGTGTACAGTAGTAACTCTAGTGTCCCATCCTTTAGTGATTAGGTACTTAGTAGTCAATTAATGGAAGAATAAATACGTTTTAACTATATCTGAGATGAATACAATAACTGAATGGTTAATAATTAACAAAAAGTTTTAAAAACTGCATTTTAGTTCATGCCAATTCATACTCTGACTCGATTTTTTTGTCATTAAAAAATAAACACAGGGGTTTCCAGCATTTACAGTGTTTATTTTGATATTGTATTGCCATAAGCTCCTTTCCAAATCCCCCTACTATTCCACTCTGATGGTAAATATTTGCAGACATAATTTTTGTATTGACTTACTAAATATTCTAATTAAGTCCCCTCTGGAGAAATTTCTCTGAATTTCTCTGTTCCACATTGAATCTTTCTGTTGTGGTACATAACACTGAAGCAGTCCTAGGAGAAATGCTGGCTATTAAACTACCATTGTATTACAGCCTTTGACCAATGGCTTTGAGCCGGAACAGAAACCTCAACAATTCTCTTGATCCTTTGAGATTCCTCAGTACGGTTACATCCTTCCAACACTGGTTTTGGTTAACAAAAAAAAAAAAGAGTCTCCTCTTATCAGAGAGCTGCACTGCAAAACTCCAAGATCAATGAAGTAGTCGGAGAACATATAGAAAAGAAAAGGCTGAAAAATAAAGAAACTGCAGACAGAAATAAGGAGGTGATAGCAGGCAAACTAAGAAAGAACTATGGACAAATTGCAGACTTTTTCTTTTTAAACTCATTGTTAAGCCTGTGAGGAGTCACACTTCAATCAAGAAAGTTTCACTTCAAGTCACGCTTGCAATTCGCTTTGATGTGTAATTCTTCCTGCTGTCCCCGTCCCTGTCTGTCTGTGTGTACGTCAACACAAACACAACATCAATATGTTGTCAGCTAGATTGCTCGAGTGTTAGGGAGAAGACGCCGCTCCTTGACAGGCACTGAATAGAGACAATGCAGTGAGAGAGGCAACCATATAAAATTGTCTTTTGGACGAAGGGGAAAAGAAAAATAGGGGGAAAAAAAGAAAGAAAGCAGCTTTAGAAACTGAGTTGCTATTTTAGGTCCATCGTGGATTCGGAAGCTTCAGTTGCTGAATTAGATAACAAAACAGAAATGTTACTCTAGCATTTGTCTATAGTCTATTTTTGAGTGGCTCACTGTAGCCTCTTCTCTCGCACCAGCCTCAGGGCAAAAAAAAAGAAAAGAAAAGAAAAAAACTGCCAATCTATGAACGCTTTTCTGTTTACGGGGAAATCAACTGCTGATTTTGCTGGAAAGCCAGGCCTTAACGGCGCCACCACCCACGGCCATTTTTTATTTTTATTTTATTTTTTTCCTCATTGGTTAGGATTTATAAATAGGAAAAAAGTGTTTCCTCATCTGTCATCCATTCAACAGTTGTACTCCTTTAAATATGGATGTTCTCCAGTGTCAGTGTATATCTCAACATGACGCCGTGTCACACTGAGTAGGTGTCAAACACAGACTTGTATTGTAAGCCTAATTTTGTGGAGGATGTATAGTGCACATCGAACAACTATGCTGGATTTTCTTGTGTTTTTCCTTTAATGCCCCCCCTCCTTCAACTGCTCATGTTTGCTCTCATTTTTCTTCACCCTTGCTCTGCTCCAGCGATCTATGAGCCTTCGTGTGAGGCCTACAAGCATTTGGGCAAGTCCTCTGATTCCTACTGGATCGACCCCGATGGCAGCGGACCTCTTGGCCCCTTCAAAGTTAACTGCAACATGACAGGTGTGTGTCTCCTTTCAGTGTGTGTTTGTGTGTGTGCCTTCCATACTGTCTAACCTCAGTGACCTATGAAGGAAATAAACTCTGCAGCCCTTCACATTCTTAACCTCAGAAGGCAGCAGCCTTAACCTGTTATATCTGTGGTTTCTATGGCAACTTGTTCACAGTTACTGACATTTACTTCTGAAGGAGCAGCAAACACAGATACTGAGATCCACATGCACATCAAAACACACGCCACAAACATATACGAAACGAAGCTGTTATGCAACTCTAGGAGTGCTCTAAGGGTCTGAGTGACACTTCTTCTGTCACACACACCTGCACACTTCCATGAACACACACACACACGCACACACACACACACAGCGGAATAAGTAGATAGTCTGGAACAGCAGAGCATGCAGGCAGAGCAAAGGCGAGACTTTTAATGAAATGTCACTGCACTCCACTGGCTGGCCCCTTAGTCACGCTGAATAGCGCACTCACACACACCTCTGAAATGTTAAGAGTTTTGCTCTCTCTCTCTCCCGCACATACACACACCTCAGAAACCTGAAGCACACACACACACACATTCCCTGACTGACAGTGTGAATGAACAAGGAGCTCTGTGAGTGACTTGTTCATACTATAACAGGACAGAAGTGTCTATTAAACCCCGGAGTCTCATAGCTGTAACTTAGATTACACGGAAAGAACTTCACTGCCATGACAGCTAAACTGCCGCTTTGTCTGTGCGCTCATGTGTCGCTATGTCTGCATGTGCGAATCGATTGCGTGTGTAAAATTAAACGAACGATCTAATATGTCTCCTAGGTTTAAATAGCTTGTTTTCATTTTGAATGTGTGTTGTCTTTTTTCGTAGAGGACAAAGTATGGACCACAGTGATGAACAACCTGCCTCCCAAAACCATAGTCACAGGCTCCAGCAGAGAGAGACGGACCGTGTTACAGGTCAACTACAGTGCCTCAATGGACCAGGTAATGCACTTTAACATATTATGCATAGAAAGTCTTGTGTTTTGTCTGCAAATATTTCAAGTTGCTATAATAAAATAAATAAATCTAAATAAGGCAAAAGTAGTGTTTTTCTCAGGTTTAAACAGAACCCCAAAAATATTTTTAAAAAAAGAAAAAGAATATATTATGAGGTACAAAAAAGGGTTTTGATTTGTTTGAATTGTAGCCCTCAGGCTCAGGGCTTCTCCCTTTGTACTCTTGTACATGTTATGAACGATGAAAACCATGAGGCTTTTTCACTGACTACTGCTAACATCTGTTTTGTTTAAGATGATTTTATCCCACCCTGTAAAAGCTGATATGGTGCATGGCACATTTTACTCTGCTGTTGCTGACAGGAACATAGGGTTGAATTTTTGGGCCGTTTTCTCTGAGACCTCTGCCTGTGAGAAAGCAGCTGCATTTTCTTCTGTGTTAGCAGGCTTCTTACTGTTTGCTGAAAAAAGGCCTTTATTTTTCCTACAAGGACTTAGACTCCTACGACTAAGTCACATGGACTCGAATTGGCATTAGCATTATGCATGCAGTGTGCGAATTAAAAAGTAGTGAAGCAGTTATAAAACCCATGTGTCTTTTCCCATGGCACAATGCTGTATTTATTAAATGAATATGTGCCGAATAGTTCAATCATTACAACTTATCATTTATCACTTTTTTCTTGGAAAATACTGTGCCTCGAGTTGTATGTAAATTGAAGTTTTCCCAAAGCTAATGTGTTCCCCAGCCTCTGTAATTTCTGGTTAAGTAAACATACAGGCAGAGCATGAATTTTGAATGGCTTGAGTTTTTACATATCACTAGATACAGTGATTAGTGCATGATAATTGAAAACTAAAAGGACACTTCATTGGTTATACTTTCCTAGTGCCACATTCGACCCCCATTTGCCTTAAAAACCGTCTTAATTTCTTCATGTCATAGATTTAGCAAGTTGCTGAAAACATTCCCCAGAGATTTTGGTCCATATTGACATGATAGCATCACAAAGCTGCTGAGTTTTGGCTGCACATCCATGATGTGAATTTCCCTTTCAATCATATCCCAAAGGTGCTCTATTGTACTGAGATTTGGTAACTGTGGAGGCCATTTGAGCACTGTGAACCAGACACCAGACTGAGATGATTTGAGCTATGTAACATAGTGTGTTATACTGTTAGAAGCAGCCATCAGAAGACACTGTGGTCATAAATGGATAGGCATGGCCAGCAACGATACTCAGATAGGCACTTAGACACTGCAGCACTTAGGCAACCCTACATACTTAAGGCCCCAAAACAAGACAAGAAAACATACGTCATCATACCACCACTACCCTGAGTGCGAAGCAGTTGCTATGTCGTCCATGCCGGCACTACCATCCAAAATTTCTGTCACAGCAGAAATTGAGATTCATCAGAGCAGGCAATGTTTTCCCAGCTTTCTTTTGTCCAACTGCTGAGCCTGTGAGAATTGTAGCCTCAGTTTCCAGTTCTATCTTGACAGCAGTGACACACAGTGTGGTCTTCTGCTGCTGTAGCTCATCTACTTCAAAGATGACCTCTGCCAACAACAAGGCATTTCGCCCAGAGAACTGCCGCTCACTTTGAACTTCAGCAGGCCATCTTGATCATGTCATACCTAAATGCACTGAGTTGCTGCCATGTGATTGGCTGATTAGATGGTTGCATTAGCCAGTAGATTCACCTAATGAAATGAAATGAAATTTCTGCATGGTTCTTGTGATGATCGCACACACACAGGATGAAGTCTTTCACTACATTAACATTTCAAGCATTTCTTAGCTCAGAGTATCAAATACATTTTTTCATAGCCTCTCCCAACTTGTTACTTTTGGAGAGTCAAAAGACTGGGTTAGCATCATATCAATGTGCCAGGTTAATGCTGTGAAGGGTTATACTTTAAACTGAAGCAAAAAGTGAAAGTGAAAACAAAGTCACACAAACACATTGAGCCTCAAAACGGGAGACAAACCACGGTCTTCTGACTGACGAAGCTGTTACTTCCAACCCCCAAATGCGGATTTTGTTCCTCTTTAAGAGGATTGTTATCGCTCGGCCTCCACTGTTCCTGCAGCTGGTGCTTCAAAGCACTGACAGCAGAGGTCCTGGGTTTAGAACACAGTGAGCATTTGTGCTGCAGCACAGTTTTTCTTCTGTTTTGACAAAGTTACTAAGTTTGTGATCGCAGTATAATACAGCCAGAACTACAGCACTTCACGTATTCAGCCATTCTTTCAAACATACTGCGATATACTAACATAACAAGTGTCCATCATCATCCCCTCATCACCTGCCTGCTGTGCTTCACCCACACACAATTCAGACTACCTAAATCTGTTCTCACACTCAAGAGTCAATATCTTAATCTTTCTGGTGAGTGATTATAGATTGCAGTTGTCACTCACAGTCAAAAGCAAACTGTGTGTGAAGTTTAAAGGTTTCGGCATCCCAATGGGAAGTGACAGCATTTCTTACTTGCAGTATGTACAGGAAGACTATGGCATTACATGGTTTGAGAAGCATATCCATCAAATTACGTTCTTTCATAATTTGTAGGGGCCGCTTATTCCATTTTCAGCTTCTCAGAGTCACAGAAGGCAAAAATGAAAGCAACTTTAGAGTGCGCTTTCTTTCGTTTCGCAGCTCAATAATTTGTTCTTACATAAAACGGCCCTGTCTGGTCGAAGAAGATAAAATGAAAATCCATATCCTTGCTTGTGTTTTCAGGTGACAGCCATCACCACCAGTGCAGAATACTGTGAGCAGCAAATCGCCTACAGCTGTCGCATGTCCAGACTCCTCAACACTCCAGGTAAGGGCTGAGGATGGCATCTTTATTCACCGCTGACTCAAACACGGGTAGACAGTGCTGACACAGATAGGAGGTTTGGTTTTCACCACATAGTCAACCTTTGATGGAAAATTCACAACATATAAAAACACAGTCTTCCCATCGACTTCTGTCTGAGGATTCTGCATATGGGAGAATAATTAATGAAGATATATAAAGACTGAAGATTGTTCTATTAGGGGTCTTTATGAGTGTTAAAATCATGGGGATTTAATGACATGGCCTTTGCTAGATCTGATTATGGACCTGTTACAGATTTTCTACTAACATCACCAAAACAGAAATTACAAATATATTTTAAAAAATGGTTTACCACCGCACAGACTGAATCCCTCCTTTATGCCAAGGAGCTTTAAAGCTTTTCTGGTGACTGGTTGCTGTCCAGCACCATGGCAAGATACCCTTCATTGGCTTTCCCCATGTGTATGTTTGAACCGTTGCCTGCATCCTTGTTTTTAGCCACCAATACACACGATACAAATGAAGCAGACCTCTGAAAATGAGTTGTGTTCTGGCTTTGCTCATTCTGACTAGATTAACTTGGATTACACTCATTTGCATTAGATTTGTTTGGACTGAGTCAGTTTGGCTGTGGTTTGCCTGAGCAAGGCCTGGTAGGGTTTTGTGTCAGTTTGGTTTATATTAGTTAGGCTGGCAGTTGTTTAAGGTTTGTCGTGGATTAGATACATTTGATTTGTTTTATGGTTCGGTTTAGCCGTGTGTGAACGGCTTAAACAGCTAAAACGCCTCTACGCAACAAGAGGAGGGCTCACAGCTGTGCAGCTGCCTCTGGTGGTGACAGAAGACACATAAGCGCAGCAACATTTCACTCTTCCATGTTTGTATTTAGTCTAAAATCTCACTGGGTTTGTGTGTGTGTGTGTGTGTGTGTGTATGTGTGTGTGTGTGGATAGTATTGTTCACAGAGCCTTTTTTTTGTTTTGTTTTTATTATGAGAATTACAAGCTTGCTGTTGCTGTCGGAACAGCTTTCTATTTAGAATTTCCCTCTGTTTCCCAACACACACTCATGCATGTACACACACACACACACACACACACACACACACACAAGTGGCACACACACGTTTATATTTGCACACCGTGACCCACCTTAGGGAATAGCTTCATAAAGACAAGACACTCCTAGCAATTAAAGTGAGACGAGACAGAAAGAGACTGAGATAGGAGTAGAGGATGGCGAGTTCGTTTGATGTCTGCGTGTGTTGTATATTTGTGTCCATGGACCTTGATTGACTGAGTGGGAATAAAGCAAAAGGTGGTTAGTAATAGTTGGGTATTAGTGCAGCAGACCAAAACTTTGCAATTAACTTCCACTCCTCTCTGAGATTGCACCTCCATCTACAGACATAGTATCCGCATACTCACGCATACGAAAACCTGTGCTTTGTTAATATTCCTCTTTTTCTTTTTCTTTTTAATTCTCAAGCTCTCTGTGGCGTGTACACACATACCCTGCCACAACCACACACAGACAGCCAGTAACTAGTTTACTCCTAATTCAGTACCTTGCAAGTTAGGGGAAATCCAATTACTAGTCTAGAATGACAGAGAAAGTAGGACCAGGAAAAATCATTTACCCAAAAATATGCTTCATAAATTAGCTGTCAGCTTTCATCAAATTACGCTGTCAACAGCATTTCCACTGTGAACCACAAGCACACACGCACGCATCACTATACACACTTGCTACTCTTCCACTTCCACTTTTTTCCCATCCAGATCTCATCTATTAGACTAGGGCTGGCATTTTGGAGCTAAACGAACCGTTAAATGGGAATTATATTCTGCCACCAGTGACACCCTTAATTTGAATCCTTGGCAGTAATTGTTCTAATTGCCTGACCCCTTTCTCACCTCCTGCACCTATTCTGTCCTTTTTATCATTTTTTATCACCTCTCTCCCTCTATCTCACTCAAACACATCCACAAACTCCTTCTCGCTCACTAACGCTCACTCGATCGCACGATTGGGAGATACAATAATGGGGGACCTCAATGCTGATGTGTACAGTAACACACAAAGAAAAAAGCGCACACAAATACATAGACTTTCCTTCAGTCCTTCTTCAATGTCATTTTCCCCCTCCCCACTGCTCCCTATAATCTTTTGCATGCACATTTATCAATTTCTAGCTATCTATTCTCTCCTCTTCCTTCACACTTATCTCCCCTATTCTCTCATTGTTCTCCCCCTCCTCCAATTTGACATCTCAAGTCTCCGTTTTTGCCTCTTTCTCATTCTTCACCTCCACTTTCACCTCACGGTATTGTCTCCCTCTCTCTTTAAAACCACTTTTCCCCTCATCCCACCTCTCTGCCCTGGTCTTCTCACTCACGCCGTTGAACACTTTTTCCATTAGTGTTAGAATCACAGCTTTTAGATAAGAATTAGCACCATTCACTAATGATTTAGTGTCATCAGTACTCCCTTCACCGCAAACAATCTGTAAACAAGCGATAGAGCAAGGCTCACACAAACAAGCCTTTGTGTAGATGCAAACATGGATAAAAACACACATCCGTAATTCCCTCTGATACACACCCTCACACCTACAAAGGAGTTTAGATAAAGCGTTTTTGCTGAAGTGTGTTGTTGCTGCACAGCTGTCCTTAACTTACAAAGCATTTTTATTCCCCTGTTTTTCTAGTGCCTTTGCTCCTTCATCAGCTTGTTTGTGTCCTTGAAGTAACCCATTACAGTTCTCAGCAAATCTTACAGTTTGTATATTTAGTATTAGATTGCTTGTTTATTGTCATCTACACCCATTGACTCAAACATCTGATAAGAACAATTGCCAAACAATTCATTGTAAACCAGACCGAATGTGGCGTCTTTTTTTTTTTTAAGATAAATACAAATGTTTGCAGTTTTCTTCCTTTCTGTAATATCTGCAAGGGCAACCACAGTTAAGATAAGGTTAAGGTCATCATGAGTGTTTGTGTTTTTCTTTTTTCCGTTTTTTTGATTGAGACCTCCATTTTATGAGGTTTCGGGGATGTCTAAAGGGCCAGGCCTTTGTGGAGCATGATGGCTTGCCCATGTTCAGTTGAGACCTCAAGGACAGCCTGACTGCTTATCTGTTACTTCAGGAGATTCCCTGAACTACACCCTGAATTTCCTTATTATCTGGAAGGAAGAGGGGACGTGGGAGGGAGGTGTAAACACATTTCTCTGTGGATGGATACGCTCAGGATGACCATACTTCTGTAACATTTGTACTAATCTCTCTTCTTGATATCAAGCATTTCCTTGATAGATGATTATTCAGTTAAAGCACTTGCTTGAGATTTTTTGAAATGTGGAAAAATTACCACATTTCAAAAGGTAAGCTCTGAAGAATTTAAAGGTCTAGCAACATCTGAGTGACGCAAGCCAAAATAAATGCCTTGACAAAGCAATAATATTTCTCCATATAATAAAAGAAAAACAGTAATTTAAAAAAATGTCAATCCAAAACATTTTTGTCTCTTTTTTAAGGGTTTTAGCTTGGCTCTGTTTAGCTACTTCATGGATAAAAATACTGCACTGCACCTGTAGCAGTGGGACTGAAAATAGCACCTCCTTGAATTCAAACACCTAGCTATGCAATCTGCCTTTGTAAACATTTGTGAAAGAATGGTTTCTGAAGCGCTCACTATGCTACTGTACTGTAATAGGATTACACCTTTACAACAAGTCGTTTGTCAGATTTCTTTCCTGCTAGATATTCCACGATCAACTGGAAGTGGTATTGCTGCAAAATTCCATTGTTCAGGAAGCAAAGTGGCAGATTGTGTAAAGTTACAGAGCAGGGTCCCAGAGCGGGATTCATAGGATGGGTTTGCATGGCCAAGCAGCTTCTTTAGGTATTATGTGTAGGTATCCCACTGCTTTTGTCCATATAGTGTATTTAGCATGTTTTCTCACTCAGAAACTCTTCTGATGCTCCACTCTCTCTTCCTCTCTTATATGTGCAGGCAATACTGATACATTCACTTTTTTTTGTTTATATGAATAAATGCTGGTTAGATCTCCAGCCAAGCTGGCGGCAAAAATGCTCTTATTATAACATGCTATTATTTCGTGATTTTATCACATTAGTAGCATACTTATAGGCCGTGAAAATGGTACACAGCGCTAAAATGGAAGGAAACCAGATAATAAAGTTACTATATACAGTAGATACATAGGAAGATGGCACATTTATGCAATGATGAAAGTAAGAAGGAAAGAAAACTGAAGAAATACTTGAGATGTCTGTCACTCCTGCTCTGTTTACATTCCAGTCACATGTCAAGCCAAATTACTGTTTTTTAGCCAGCAAGGATACTGATTCAGGTGTTGACAAGGACATAAAAAAGTGCTTCTCTGGCTGGCAATCGAGGCAAAAACAACTCAAAGCATCAAATGTGAACAAGTGTTTATTTGATTTTATTACGTTTACCTTATCATTCTTTTAATGAGCATGTGCTCCTTACTGACTATACCTATGCAGGTTTTGGTGGTTTTACTTGGGCAGACTTCTGACGTAAAGTCCTATTTGTAACAACCTTGCATGAAAAGCAGGTTAGAAATTGGTCGTTGGTACAAAAAAGGGTATAAAGGACAAACAAGGAGAGAGTCAGGGACACAGGAGGAGGTGAAAAAGGAACAGGGTGGGATAGAGATGAGAGATGAGTGGGGTTCAGGATAATGAGGCTGTTTGTATGTGTGGCATTGTTACAGTCCAGTCCTTGGGCACTTCTGGTCTCAATTATTGCCTCACAAGTAACAGCAAGCCAACCACTGTCATATTCCATGCACGTCTTCGCACACGTTCTCGAAGGTCTTGCATTACACCCTAATGACTTTATTCCGTGGATCTGGTTAACCACTTGTTTATTTTTATTTATTTTTGTGTGGTTTTGGATGTTCATCATTAACCTTTACAAATTCAGCAGTGGCAATTGCTGTGTTTTTCCCCCTCTTTTCGCCTTCTCTCTCCCTTCCCTCTTAAGCTCTCATGCCTATAAAAATAACAGGTACCTGATAATGGTTGCACTGGTGTGAAATGAGAAAATGGCTAGCTTGCATCCAGCTGAACTCGAAGTTTGTCACTCATTATGTTTTATTGGAAAAATATGCAATTCTTGACAAATCTACAGCGAACGCTACTGCCTCCCTCCGCAGAGTGGCTTTTAACGTCAACACACTCTCATATGTATTTATTTAGCAGTTTTACTACAAATGAAAAAAAAGGATGAATACAGTCAACAGGGACCTTGCCTTTGGATTGTAACTGTTTGGAATTATTTCATTATTAACTTCTCTTTATATTTCTTGTATTACCCCCTTTTATTAGCCTATTGTGCCCACGCTCTGCCCGATTGTGCCACGTCTTTCATTACTCGACTAATGTTCTGGTTACAGTGTCATTAATTTGTGAAAGCACTCGAGGCAAGAAGCAAGTCAGGGAAGGAGAGAGAACGAGAGCTAATAGAGTAAAAGAGGAGAGAAAGGAGAACTGTCTCTAGGATCCTCAGGCATCCTCTCTCTCTCTCTCCTGCTCTCCATGTCCCCCCAGTTTCTTCCTGCCCTTGCTTTTCTTACTCCCTGAAGACAAGATGCTAATTAACATTAAACCATCATTTCTAAGTTCACCCACTTTTACTGCATTGATAAGAATCTACCTCAGTTCAAGGCTGCATGCAGCTTTTTTTTTTTTTGCCCCATGCCCATTGCAGGCAGGGGGTGAGAGTGTATTCACTTAGATGATAAGAGACACTTGAGGCTGACATGTAAAAGTTCGGCTTTTTATAGCACAGCAAATTAACAGATGGAATTACCCTGAAAGATTTCACACGCCTCTCTGATAAAAACTTGAAACAGTCGAAGACATCTGTGATGATGGTAAAAGATTTGCTAATAGGAAACAGCAGCGTGTGTGATGATGACGTGCAGCACCGAGCCTTTCTGTAGCTATGTGGCATTTAGCTGGAGAGACTTTACAAGAAACGGCAACAAAGTGTAATCCGTCACAGAGGAGCCCAGATCATTTACATCGCATAACGTGTGCTCTCTGGTTGCTGTTGCTTTGGTAATGCGTCATTGCCCGGGATAATGCTGTCATATGTTGTGTTGACAGAGTCATGTGTCTTATTCCGCCCATGTTTCTCTACCTGAGTCCAACACTTACAGCTTATAGCCAAGCAGGTGCAAGTGTCGAAAAGGAAAATAGTTTAACACTTTACACTACATTAAGCTGGAGTAATAAGGTGTTTGCAAGAGCAGCGTGTCTTTTATTTCCTTTCTCGCACTTTTTTTCTTCTTCCATATTTCTTTCTGTCTTATTGTGCTTGTCGTTTTCTCCGGCAGTCTCTCAAACTCACAGAATCCCATGGGTGGTCGAATCTTTTTGTGACAACCAAAATGTGTAGCTGTGGTAAATGTGCAGTGTAACTGATGTGATCTGTGAAGGCAATGCCAGCTGGCTATGAAGCCACTGATGTCTATGTCTATGTGTGCCTTTAAAGTCTGTATTTCTTTTTTACACAGTCATTACCTGCGTGTATGTGTGTGTTTCCCCATGTGTGTTATCATTAGCATTGCCAGAAAATAATCTTTCTGAACCTGCTGCCCACTGGCAGTTACCCCAGCATGACAAATACTCACTTTTCAGCTTTCCCAATATTGAACAAATCCTTTTTAATGCAAGTATAGACTAAAGGAATAAGTAACCATTAGGAAATATACTTTTTCAGTAGATCAGAATTTCATTCTGCATATATTTTGTTTGATTAAATGATATGCTTATTCTAGTGTGAGCAATAGAAAAGGATGAATGTAAAAAGAAAAATAGTTTTTGCTGGTATTGGATGTGCACTGGATGTGCACAGTTGCAGTTTTAGCTCAATTAAACCAGCCCAAGCTCTAGAAATAGTCAATGTGACTGTGATCTGTCACATATCGGATGAGTTAAACAGTATATTGACTTCTGTAAAGACAGTCTCACTGTTGCATCTGAGCTACATCAGCCTTAAACTGAAATTCAGCCTTCTATACTGGAGGTAGTGAGAGCAATTATCCATCATAGTTCCCAGTTTGAAGTTTTTTCTCTTCACCACCACCTGCAGAGAGTCCAAGAGAGAGAACCAAGGACAGAGTTGGGCTTCCTGATTAACTTTCTTCACTTGATCAGCATTCATCTTAATTCCCCAGCACCAGCAGCACAGAAGAATGCACTCATTACCACGGACTGCAAAAGCATGTGAAGAATACTGCAGTGGATGCTGAAAATCCTCACACTTCTCAGTTATTAGTTATCTTGTGCTCTGACCATTTCAGATGAGTGTTTGCAGCCTCCTTCCACAAACAGCACCCTGGATAGGGATGGGAAATGAGAATCGATTCCAGCTGAGAGCCAGTTCTGTTGCCCAGTCCATAAGAAAAGTACACCTCCATGCTTATCAGTTCCTCTCAATAATGCTGGCCTTCTTTTTCTGACAGTTTCACATAGCTTAAGCTTTTGCACACGTGCATGTTTGGGTTTAGACTCAGAGATAATAAAAAGCTTGCTTGTATAGATCTACTGTCTTCCCACACAGAAAATCAGGGATCACTAAGGGAACCAGACAAATTAGCAGAATCAATTGTGACACTTATAAATATCTGTCCCTAGAATTGATCTTGGCCACATTCATTTAAAGGTGGTTAATCCCACACCCCTTCATCAAGCTGTTTACTCGCTCCCTGTTTTTCTGTTCCCGCCTACCAAGAGTTGAACTTAAAGTTAGAGGTGTGGATTGTGAACAGGAAGGGAGACAATATATCACCTGTGCAACCCCCCGTGTTGAACACAGCTGTCTCATGGTTCTGAATTCTCAGGGACTGTGGTCTTCCTGGCAGGTAGTCTTTGATCCATCTTATCACAGGAGTGCACACCTGCATCTCTCCCAGCTTTCTCCTTAGCAGTCTAGGCTGGAACATGTTGAAGAATAATTCTTACAGTGCTGCCTGACCTGTCCAGGAGGGAGCAAGGCCTCTCCAGCATGTAGATGATTGTATCAGCCCCACCAAGAGCTGGTAGGCAAACAGCGGTATGGCCACTAGAAGACTCACCAGGGTGGCTGAGATGTGCCAGGACAAACTGTGCCATGTCTTCAAAGGTTAAGGCCTCTGGTCTGTAGTGTTTGTTTTGTTTTTGTTTTTTGGAGCTGGAACTTCGCAACAACAGTCTGGGACTCCCTCCAGACACACATTCAGGTTGAACAGCTGCTGCAGTACATCACAGAGCTGGTTGGCATAGATCTTCACAAGTCTGGTGTTGATGGCATTGGACCTTGATCCCGTTCCCTGATGGAGCCTGTGCAGTTCTCTACTGATCCACCGTGACCACCAGTCCGTCCTGAGAATTAGTGTCACAGCTGAGGGCCAAACACCCCTAACTGGTTGGGGCTGCTGTGTCATGTGAGGTGGTTCAAACTTCAAAGTAACCTGGATGTTTACTACTCAGTACAACTTTTTTTTGTGACCTAATCAGGAATCTTAGATATTTAAAGGGAATTGTTGTGTTTTTCTCATAAACACTTTTTTCACGTTTTCATAGACTTGATGTTTTTGTTTTTGTTTATTGTTTATGTTTGATTTTCACGTTCACGTTCATCTTCACCTCCTGTTTTTTCGCATTATTAAGTTGAGGATTCATCATATTATTTTCATAGCCTTGCCCCTTGTGTCCTTCTGTGCCAGATTTAAGTGTATAGTCTCTGTGGTTAGTTACTTCCTGTTTTATTTTGATAGTCTGTTGTCTTTCACGTCATGCCTTTTGTTTTTTGTTACCCAGGTGACTCCACTCCCCCTGATTGCCCTCTGTACCTGCGTGTGTATTTATTTAAAGCCGTCTCAGTTTGCTTGTGTTTCATGTCGCGTTGTGTTGTTGTCTGCATCCTCTGCGTGTTACTAAGATTTCATTTCTTTGTGGTTTAGACTCTGTTTGCTCTTATTTTGGATTAATCTTCTGGACTTTTATCAGCCTATTAAACAGCTCGCTTTCTGTTGATCTCTGCCTCTCTGCATTCGGGTCCTTACTTCAGCACAATATGACACTTGCAGCTGCTGGCAGCTGAAATTAGTGCTGTGTTTCACAGCCAAAGATCAAATGGTATGGGCTGCTCTCGGTAATGTTTTGCTCTAGACTGGTTCACACTCAGAGGTAAAGGTAGTCCTTTGAAGTCCTTATTTGCAACATGTTTATTCATTTGTAATTCAGAATGACATGCAAAAAGATTCTGGTTAAAATATTACACAGTGCGTAGGCTCCGTGGCTGTCGTACTCCAACCTCGTTCAGATGTCAGGGATACACATTCGAACATAGAGCTGTGAATAAAAACAAAGACATCCACTATATCGACTTATCAGAACCACTTGAAAAAGAAAGGGGGGAGAAACAACTAAAGTGCTTTGCAGGTGCTTTAAACATCCTGCACTTACTCTTCTGCTGTGTGTTGGAATAACAATTCTTTCCAGTCACTCACACTGTGTGTGGTTAATTGCACAGTTTTGCATGCTACATCTGTGATTAAGTGGTTTGTTGAGGTGTATGGATTTTTACTGAAAGAATACAATGAATGAGAACTCAGTCTTGCAGCTTTTTTTAAAAATATATTTCCTAATTCTTTATGTAAGTCCACTGTTAACTTTTACTTTTAAATCCATCCTTTATTTTGGGAAAAAAAAAAAGAGCTAGGAATATAATTAATAATACAGCTTAATTCAGTTTAATTCCATCTTGCCCTTCATAGATTAAACTTGCATTTGAAGTTTCTATCTCATTGGCATTAAAGTTATATATGACTGTGCAATACAAAGCTCCTATATATGCAGGGTGCCCACAATGATTATGGCTGCTTTAAATTTAATTTTCAGTTTTTTGACATGCAGAATAAAATCCATGCAGAACCTAAATGTTTTTAAGTATCCTAAAAGATACTTGAGTTTTAAAATGCTTCACCTCTTACAACAAGCTTGTTTCCAGAGCCGGTTCAAACAGTGCAAGCAGGTCTGTTGTTTTCTGTCTTTGCTCTTTTCAGCCAAAACTAGACATCCGCTATTATAAAGAGCCTATGAGGGAGTCCATTATCCATAGACAAAAAGCACCACTCACCACACAGTACTCTGAACAATTTGCTAATGGTTTTGTTATTGCTACTGTGTGCATTATAAGTCTTTGTTAGAAAACCTTATTAATAGCCTTATGGGATTGAACCAAGAGGTATAAGGAGGAATGACTGTTGTGCGCTGTGAGCTGCACAACACTGCAGCTATCAAGACAAACAAAAGTCTAAAAACAGGAATCTTTCTAATAAAAGCGACATACTGCAATAGATGTTCTCCACACCTGCCTACTCTGTCGCTTAACTCACAGGAAACAAGTTATTATTCAAGAACATGTACCAGCAGCACACACTCAATACCGAACACTCACGCTAGAGAAAGGTCAGAAATGTGCAAGGGCACAAACTAAATGTTTAACTGTGTGGAATGGATGTTGCATTGTCTGATTAAAAACATCCACACAAAGCTTGTCTTATCTTACTTCTGTGTTTATTTTTGTCTCCTTTCTTTGGCTTCTGTCTTTTGATTTCTGTTGGGTATTTTCTTCTCCGTCTTCCATATATTTATTCGCCTTTTATCTCGTCACCTATCTGAAATGCTCAGTGCTGAAGGCTGGGCCTTAGGCATTGCTTATACAAAAGTAGCGCACACATATATATAATGCACACATATATAATACACACAGGCAAACATTATGGCAGAGCTTTCAACAAATCTAACGTTATGTATTATTATGTGGCTTTCTGTTTTTTTAAAAACAATTGCCTATGCTGTATAAGTTAAACTGTTTCAGTACGTGCATTTTTCATCAGGCACTCTCGGTGATACAGCAAATATACTGAGGATTTTAATGTATTCATTCGACTCAGTGTTGATACATCTAGAAAAAAAATCGTTTTGTGTGTCTTTCCCTGTGGATGTCCATGCTCTTGATGCTACTGGGTGGAGATTGTTGTGAGGCAGCAATTGAACCCTCTTGAGGGGAAAGCTCTACATGGTTAGCATTCAAGTGGGTGAGATTTCTGATATAAGCATGGTGAGTGATGATAAAAATGAACCTGATAGGTTATTGATCTCCTCTGGGAAATTCTCATTTTCACAGCTCTGGGGAGTGAGAGTGTTTCTCACAGGAATATTTTAGATATTTTGCATGTCATGCTATTGTTATCTATTAAATATTCACAAAAATGTCTATTCACTGTACGTTGGCTTATTTGTTAAAGCATAAGACAACTGAGTGCAAAAAAATAACAGATGAGACAATGTGCTGGACCTATCAACGTACCATGGACATTAGTCAGTATTTTCAGCACATATCATGTGAAATAGACCATTATTGCCTCACCAACACAGATGCTGTTTTATGAGCTGCTGATGAACTTGGATATAATTATCCTTCTGTGTAGATTTATACACTTTAGAACCATCAACAAAACTTTCAGCATCAGTATAATTACTTCTGCGGAGGTATTAAGCAACTCATTCAATTTTCTGCAATCCTGGAATGTTGATAATAATTTGTTGTTGCCATAGTGTATGCAATATGTATTGTTTGTATTGTATATGTGTGTATTTATTTTGATATGTATTGTATACTAAATGTTAGTGCTTAAATGAAAAATACAGTTTATTCTATCATGGCCATTACTGCATCTTTGATAAAAGCACTATATCTACAGTACTGTCTTGAGACATCTCTCATTTCTTTACATTTGATTGGAAAAAGTTGAATGATTGAGTTTTAGCAGTTTATTGAAATGTGCAAATAATAATGGATTTCTTCAACATAACCTGAAATTTCTTAGGCCACCTTTCCTGTAATTTCTTTAAGTAGTCTTAGGAATATTTCTCGATACTTCTTGAAGGACATTCAAAGCTCTTCTTTGGATGTTGGCTGCCTTTTGTTTTGTTCTCTGTCAAGATGATCCCACACTGCTTCAATAATGTTGAGGTCTGGGCTGTGGGGAGGCCAATCAATGACTGATAGTGCTCCATTGTTTGTTTTTCCATCTAGGTATGCATTTACTCCATTGGGAGAAATTCATTGCTGAGAAATGAAGCCATTGCCAGTCAGACACTTTCCAGATGGTATTACATGGTGGATCAGAATCTGACAGTAATTTTCTGTCTTCACAATTGCAGCAATTTTGACAAACTCTCTAACACCACCAACTAAAATGCAGCTCATAACCATAATAGAACTTCCACAGTGTAGATAGCGACAACAATCTGAACCGAAAATTTCAAATGTGGATTCATTTCATCACCCCATTAGACCTGTTGTCACCACATTGAGCCATATTCTTGTGTAATTTGGCATACCTCAGCATTTTAATCCTGTTTCGTTTAATTGAGAATGGGTCCTTGACAGCCAGCCTTCCACTGTCATCACTTCTGATGAGGCTTCAACAAACAGTAGCTGGACCAACTGAACTGAGAAATGCATCTCCCAGGTCCTGTGTTAAGTCTTTGCCGCTTTTTTCCCCCCAATTTTTAAGGACATTACTTTTAGAAGCTGTCCATCTAATGTACATTGTTTTGGGGCCACTAGAAGAGTCACAAGGGTGCTGAGATATGCCAGGACTAACTGTGCCATGTCTTCTTGATGTCAAAGGTTAAGGCCTGTCATCCTTTGTCCTTCACTTGTCCAGGTTTCTTATTTTATTTTATCTGAGATTCAAAGAAATGGACACAAATGATGTGTTTTTGCAAACAGGCTGCTAGTAATAATGTCCCTAAAGATACAATTTAAAATGGGTTCTTAGAGTTAGGTGTCTTTATATGCCTGAGTGTATCATAGGTCACTGTTAAGTGGCTTGACAAAAGAAAACATTAATTGGTCAGGTAAAAGAATATGAGTGAAAATGAATGAAAAAGCAGCCAAAGTCCAAAGAAAACCTTTGAAAGACCTTCAGGAAGCCTGGTGAACTATTGTTCAAGACCACGATAAAAGAAAATCTGGCTTCTTCGACGCAAAATAAAAATAAAATAAGGGTAACTCAATACTGTACAGTGCTGTAGGAACATATTTTTTAACGTTTTTGGATTTTGCATGTACAGAGGTAGAAAATATACTATTATAAACCAAGTTCAGCTCCAGAAGAAAAAAAACCCAAGTGCATTGATAGCTTATCAGTACAAGCTTTCGTGGTATTAAGAGGACAGACAGAAAGGAGTTTGAAAGAAAATGAAGTACCTTGCAGCAGCATAGAGAGGAAGGCAAAAGGAAATAAAAAAGAAGCTAAGAATTGATGTAGAGCAACAGAGAGGGATGAAAGCAAACTTTCAAAAAGGAAAAGAGAGAAAGCGGGGGGAAAAGAGAAGCAGATTAGTTTGTTTTTTGCCGTTTGCACTGACATTGAAAGATATGTCGGTACTAATGTCCCAGAAAGCTTTGAATAACACAGCAAACCAATACATATCCCCCTTAATGGGATTTTCTGAGCTATACTTGCTCCCTCTCATGCGCACATACACACCAAAACATCGAAACACGCACATACACATAAACAATGCACCATATGGCCACCGCCTGTTGGAAAGATAAAAGGCAAATGGAAAAACAGAAACAGCTCACTTGAGGAGTAATTATAATATTGTCTTCTCATTTGTGACGAGCTAAGGGGTTAATCTCAATTTTGAAGCTTTCTGCAGCAGTCCTCGACTCTCTGTTTGTCCTCCACAAGGTTGCCAGGGAGAGCAGATGCCCGGTGAGCTGTGGTGTACGACCACAAACCGATCATTAGATATTGCCATTTCATTGATGGATGACACAAGAGAGAAGATTCTGCTTCATTTTGAAAAAAAAAAGTGAATTTGCATACACATGCTAATGATTTCACATTCTACCTGTCTCTCCCTCTATATTATGAACCATGAAGTGTTTCGAGGGTCATTAGTGCTTATGCATGCAGCAGTGTGCCTGCACCAGGAAGTGCACTGACATCTGTGGCTGTGTTTGCCGCGATCACTAGAGGCAGTTTTCACACAGCTCTCGGATTACAGCGGGATATTGGGGCACAGAGAGATTAGACCAATTGGAAAAACAACAGGAGAAAAAACTGAGGAAATATCGCTCAGCGGTGCTAATGAAGCAGCACAGGCAGGAAAGTTGATTATCCAACCTGACCTTGAGGGGTTTTAATTTTAACCCAGGGAAAGTTAGAGAGACAAAGTTGGGGAAGAGTTTTACAGCTGTCATGTAGAGAGAGGGTGGAGGATGTGTTTGTTTACGTGTGAGGAAAGCGAAATTATTGTCTATCCCATCTGTGTGTCATGTGATTTTTTATTTTTATTTTTTTAGATGAAGTCTTGTGTGTGTGAGTGAATGTGTGCGCCTTTCAGTGCTTGTCATAAACTTTTATCAGTGTAAGTGAATCAGCATGTGTGTCCGTGCCTGTGTCAGAGTGTGTTACTTTGGGCCAATGACATATCTCAGTGGAACGGTTTTTGTCTTGTCTGTCACTCTGGGAGAGTAAACAAACTAATGAATATTCATGATGTTTGTCTTATCGAATATTGATGTACCATGCAGCACTCTCTCGTAATTACTCAGCTCTGGCTGTTTGCGTGTGTGTGCCTGCGCACATATTCCTCACGTGTCAGGCAGCACATTTGCACATTCAGCCTTTGTTTCCTGAGTGCTCGTGCATTTGACTTCTTAAGTATCAACATATCAGCTCTGTGATCAGTGTGACGTAGTCCTATTATACCAGTTATGGATGTAGGACCCTTAATTAGTTTCATGCTATGAAAGCATAAGACAAAGGAATGATTTCACAAATCATAACTCGATATGACAACTGAAAACAAAACAAGCATTTAAAGCCATTCACTATATCTCTCAAAGTATACTAAAAAAAATACACATCACGTAGAATTGAAAAAAATTAGTGCAGAATTAAGATGTAATTGATATTTGTAGTAGTTCTTTTAAAAATAATGGATTAAAAGGATGTGACTCTACAGAACTCCTTCATTGTCATGAGCCTGGGCACTACTTTAAATTGATCACAGGTGTAAAAACATTTGGGAGGGGGGCTCTTACCACCTCATTATATGAAAGCAAACAGAGCTTCTAACGGTATCTTGCTCTATCTCTTTGTCTGTCTCTTTCAGACACAGTGTAAGTGTTAATGTAACAGCATATAGTATTATTTATACCAATAGCATCATTCCGGCTTTTGATCACCACCATGGATAACAGCTGCAGTCAGAGGTCCTGCTCTCTTCTCTCCCTCCTCTTTTATAAAAGCCGACCACTAATTTAATGTGTGTGGTGTAAAACGATTGAATAAATATTTCCAGAAAAATACATACTGCATAACAAAAACTTAGCCTGTAGTTCTCAAGATAGAAACATGACTGAAACATATAGTGGAGCTGTGATAATGTGTCCACTCTTCTGTAACACGGTGAATAATTATCGAGCGTAATGCAGAGGAGGGGTCCGTTTGATAGTCAGTTAGGCTGGGCACCTCCTGACCTTCTGGGCCCCGGTTCATTGCCTCAACCACCCAATAGGTGTTATATATCTTTGGAGTTAATTCTTTATAAACCATGAAGTAACTGCAAAGGCAGCTGCAAAGCATCAGTATCATACCAAATCGCACTAAGTGACATTTAAAAAATAATAATTCCCAAACAGCATATTTGTCACTTCTACTTACTCAGGGGTTTTCCTGCCTTTAGGCAGTACTACGCACTTCAACTAAAGCCAGTTGGATGTGTTACCTTATGTGACAGAAATTTCACTTCCTTTTGGCTTCCGAGAAAAAAATATTCAGTAATTTTTTCTTAGCTTACATTGTAATCTAAGAAAATATTACTCTGTGTGTGTGTATGTGTGTGTGTGTGTGTGTGTGTGTGTGTGTGTGTGTGTGTGTGTGTGTGTGTGTGTGTGTGTGTGTGTGAGAGAGAGCTTATTAAAAACCATAACAATACTTTGCTTCCCTAGTGCTCTTTATTGCAGAGTTGTATCAAGCAAAGATTCCTCGCTCTATGCTGTTGTCATAACAGATAAAAATAACAACCCAAACCACTAAAAAATTACAGTGCCGAACTGCTCTGGCTACAAGAGACTAGTAGTAATACTCGATAGTAATAGTAATGCATGTTCCACAAGTTGGAAAAAAACTTGGCTACCACCAGTGGGGAACTGCCTCAACAGAAAAATCATCACAAAGGTAGAAATACATTGGAGTTCCCAGCTGAAGATGATAGAAAAATAACTAGATGGAGTCTTGTCCTGTAGCTAGATAAATAGACCAGGTACACTGCTTTATACTTTGTACCCGTATGGCATGACATGAAATGCTAAAGTGAATGAAAAAGCTAAGATGAAACTCAGCTTGAACTTCACAGGTTCATTTTCAGCCAACCCTGTAGGCATGTGCACGGAGTGGATGAGAATATAACTTGACCTTGCGAGTGATCACTTTGGGCATTTTGACCAAAATACAGATACCCTATTTGAGAAATAGTCTGTTCACTTAGCCAGCTTTGCCAGTAGTATTTGAGCACCAATTATCTCCTGGCTGTTCATAGTTCTCAGTCATGTGACAAGGTGCAGAGTCCTGGAGGGCAAAGCACTGTTACAAGATGCTGGCCAACACTGGACACTAAAGTAGAGCTCCTGCACAGACATGTTGAGGGTCCATCTGTTGTGCCACAGATATTTAGATCACTTCAAAAGAGAAAGAAATTGGCGAGCTTTGAGCACTTTTAAATATTACATCACCTGCCACATTATTTTAATGTCCAAAGACAACCGAAAACAGCATCTGCCAGAGCTCCATTTTAGTGGTGTATTTCTATTTTGAGGAGAATCCCTCTTAAACATATTCACAGTTTTATGTATGGATCTTGATGGTACCTTATGGGAGATGAAGGACAGGAAATTATTTGTTGTCAAAGAAATGTTAAATGCTAAAACCACTGCTACACATCAGTTAACCATATAACTGATGTGTAGTAGTGCATGAGGGATTTCAAGATTAAAGAAATGTAAAGACTATTCTAGGTCAGTAGTAACATTTTGATCAACTTAACATAATTTAATAACAATCATAAGATATTATCTTGTGGCCAGCAGGAAGCGGACCCAGATGCAAGAGTCATCAGATGGAATAAAACTGAAACTCTTTGCTTTATTTATGCTGGCAAAAATGACTAGGCAAGGAAGGAACCGACTGACAAAGCTGAATGACACAGATCACAGACACAATGAGAGAGGAGAGAGATGCAGAGAATATATATACAGGAGGGTGATTAAGGGAATTGGAGACACATGAGAACGCAGCTGAACTGAATCATAGCTAATGAGAAAAAGGAAGCAAAACGCAACATCACGCACACAAGACAGAGAACCATCAAAATAAAACAGAAAGAAACAGACTAAGATACATGGACTTGACAGTGGGACTGGGGCTAAACAGACATGGAGACATGACAGTCTGGAGAGGCAAAGGGACAAAACACAGATGAACATGGGAACAGGAAGGGAGAAAACATAGGGACTCCAAACGTATTAGCTAGACAAGACAGGGAAACTCAGACAGCCACCGAGAAAGAACACAGAGAGATCAGGCAGACACAGGGACGTGACAGTGGAGACAGAGATGAGACTAAAACAGACTGGACAACAAGAAATCAAGAACTAGAATTATAGACAATAAAGAGTCAGAGGTCAAAGACCCAGGACCATGACCGTGATATAGAAATGTAATCAGAACTCATTTCCATCAGTTTAAATTAGCAAACATTGACCAGATAACCTGTTTTGCTGTAGAGAAGTACAGGTTGGTGGTATTTGGCCACAGCAATTGTATGGCATGGTTAAGAGGAGTGTGTATGCTTTCAGGGCCATCCATGCTCTACACTTTGCTAGCAGGTGTGAACAAATTGAGTAGTCAGTCATTAGCACAACAGACATTTTGGCTTAACAATTCTGGTGAAAAAACAAAAATCCCCTGTTTGTCCTTTTAGTTGTGTTCATATAAGAATGTAATGGGGAAAAAATACGAAAGGCAAGAAACACGACTTTATCAAAGAAAATCAGAGAAAGCCCAAATGGAATAAACAAAAGTCTCAGCTTGATTTGACTCCAGACAATACTGCATGATATTATATATGTTTTCAAATCCATGTTTATCATGTTGTCGTACTGCCGTTTGTGTTTAATGTACACATGCAGTATATGTAAATATGCAAATTTTCACTGGAAGATACATCTTTTAAAGATGCTTGGAGATATAATATCTATAATCTCATAATAGCCGATTATTTGATTTCAAATTCACTTGTTACATGTAAAGACCTGACACATTCCTGCACATTTTTTCTTCAAGCTGGGGACACATTTCTGTCGTGTATGTTTGTGGATTTGCATGTGCATTGGCTGATTGATTTGTTTTGTTTCTTTTCTCAGAAAAACAATGAACAGAAGATGTCCCCTATAATTTTAGCTTTGGTACCTTTTGAATATATAATTTAATGCTCCAGCCATTTTTGTTTTCTTTGTGCCTAATTGTTTTACACATTTTAATTGTGTCCCTTGAGTTAAAAACCCCAAATCAGGCCGGTCATTAGAGAGACACTTGATCCGATGAAAGCATTTTTTTAACAGATCAAAACAAACGCTGTGTGTCTCTTGGCTCGTGAGGTGTCTCCACAAGCTATTTGTATGTTCTGAACCTCACTTACGTGGGCCCACGTGCAAGCCTGGGAAAAAATGAAACTAAATTTTATAAAAACAAATCAGAAATCCATAACCCTGTCTGCAGTCTAGTTGTGTGCAACCATTTGAGGTTTTTGTGTTACATCTTTCACATAAACCAAAGAGAAGGAGTCATTTTCTCTCAGGGTACTCTATCTCAAAAAAATGTGTTGCGAATGGTTCATATTTCAGCCTTTTAAAACTCATTCACTGTTTACTTGCCCACGGATGGTTTTGAAACATGTGCTGGCAGTTTTGAGGATTTTGTTTTTTTTATGTTGCTTCTTTTTTTTTTTTTTTTAATCCACACCTTGG
>VUQG01019178.1:0-28809 GCA_015106755.1 Etia nguti | reverse complement strand
CGCGCACACACACACACACACACACACACACACACACACACACACACACACACACACACACACACACACACAAAGCCAATGATCGAAGTGAGCTAAAATCTGTAAATGGAATGCACCTTTTTAAACAGCCTTCGTTATTTTTGTGTTGATAGCAGTGATAATAAATGCACAATGAATAAAATATGTAAAATAGGTCTAAGTAACCAGCAGAAAGAAGAAAAAAGCCAAAGTGTAGCAAAAAGTTGGAAGTTTCCTAATTCCTTCTGTTTGTACAGAAGAGTTGACCTCTTCTCTGGGCCGAATGGTTCAACTGGCTGATATGACGGGCTGAGACATTGATAGCGATTATTCATCCAGTCACCTACCAGGTACTTTTTATGAAGTGCCTACTTAAGGATGACTGCTTTTTTTAAAGGCTACTTTCAAAAGGCTTCAGTTGGTGTCCGTGTCACTTTTCACCAGAGCAATACAGTAGCTGCCTTGGTAACAACAGCGCTCTTTCTCACTGTCATTACTCCCTATTGATTAATCTTGATGCAAGGAGTCTCATTCTGGTGCTGCAGAGTTACTGTTTACGACAAAACTAACCACAACGATCTGGCTGCTAATAACAGTTATCGTTGATGCGTTCAAGCCGCGTTTGATAGGAGGATTCTGGAGCTCTTAATTTACACCAGCATTAAAGTCATATTGTTTTCACAGTGTGAGCTGATATTCAATAGTAATACATCACACTGAGTTAATGTTCAAATAAAAATGCTGAAGACTTCAACAACAGCTAAAAGAAAAAAAAAATAGCCTAAAAAAAGAGAAGAGCCTCTGTACCACACTGTCAAATATTTGGTGAAAATTCATATATTTAAAGCGTACCTATCCTACTTTTCCTTCATTTCTGTCATATATACTGTTAAAATATTAAACAAACATTACCAATAATATCCAAACAATCTCTATGAGTCAAAAGTTCAGACTATTCTAAATGCTCTGTTACAGTTCACCTCTACTCTTGGCTCTGTTTGACTAAAAATGGTCACCACATTCAAACATGCTGGCCGTGGACACAGTAGCCTGTATTTCACACCTTTTGTTGATTGTGATTTTGTTTTTGCTGTGAAACAGTTCTTCTCCAATAATGTTGACACACGCATGTACCTGTACCTGTTTACCATATCGCAGATCTAATGAGTGAAAATGATACTAATCCCTGTAATTTCCCATGAATTCATTATTTCAGAATCCACGCAGGGTGACTAATTTCATCAGGCGTCTACCTCGTATAGGTCTAGCATCTGGTTCCCTCCAATGCCCCTAGTGGTCTTGACATTTTCCATGGCCAAGGTGAAGTAGATCCCTCTGGTGTCAGACAGGTAGAGGTTATAGGTGTCATTCTGGTTCCATTCCTGCACTGCAGCAAATACCTGCTTCTCGTCAGTGCTGACGATGTGTAAATCCTATCAAGAGAGCAGGGGGAGAGATTAAGAGGAGTTATGACCGGAGGCAGAGAGGTGACGGATTAGAACACGCTGACCCCATGGGACTGGTCATGAGATCAATGCTGAGGTGTGAATATAAATGGTTGATGACATACTATAAAATATCACTCACGTTGGGCCTCATTCTTAATATGGAGTAAGTTACATAAGTATGAACTGAAATGGGCAGTGAGCTGACTTTTTCTATATTATTTCAGAAATTAGAAGCTGTTTAGAAGCTTAGAACCTTTTTTAAATGGGATCTCTTACATTCATCTTGGCCTTAAAGTTCTATATTATACCTCCGTTTGGTTTTGCCAGTGAATGGAAATTCCAGAGAAATGGAAAGATGTGATCCAAACCCTGACCCTAAACAAGTCACCGGTGAGCTGATGGGTGTGTCATAGGTTAAAAGTATTTTTGTGTGTGATCATCATCATCATCAAGTAAAAAGGTACTGTAGCTTACCTTAGGCAGGGAATACTTGGGCAGCTTGATTTGTATAAACGGCTCTCTCTTGTAGGACACATAATATGTGGCTCGCCCTGATGTAGGAACCTAGAACATATAATACTCTATTAATTAAATACATTACACATGGTATGTAGTGTTTCTGTCTATTATCCAGAATTTTTTATAGTGTGAAGTATAGTTTGGAGAGTGCAGGTGTGTGGATCAAAAGGAGTATAGATGTGCTTGTACACAACATCTAATTCACGATGAGACTTTTTCCACACCCATGTGATCAGCCGTATGACAGTGCACCCGAATTTATCTATCAGCTGTAGCACACTAGTGACTACTATTAATCTTGTTCCCACCTTGTAACTGGCCTTGTGATTTTCATCCTCACACTTTGCCATCTGACAAGAATTTTGGTACCAGAAACTTTCTGGTTTTCATGTGTAGTTTGTCCAGTTGACTGAGAACGCTGAATTCAGACAAGCAGTCCATGTGGAGAGCAAAACAACGGACTGCAGTTACCAAAAACACAGTTTCAACAACCATAAGCTATTTTTTTCTTAGCTTTTTAAATTGACAACAACCGCTGAGAGAAAAGTTTTCTGTTGGCTGCACCACCTACAATCCCTGAATTGAAGTTCAAACTCTACATTTCAATCAGATCTTCACGGTTTCATTTGAAATTCACTGTTGTTTTGTTAATAGTCATGTAAATAATGTAAGTGTCCCAGTACTTACGGATCTGACTGTACATATAAATGTTTTTTAATGTGTAAGTTTGGTGGTTAGAAGTGAAACTGGAAGATTTTTATGTGTGCACATTTGATGATATTTCTGTAGTTGTATTTGTATTTATCTCTTACAGCCCAGTAACAGTGGCTCCATATAATAGTTTGCACATTCATTTGCCAAGTGAAAACTTGTTGGTTCAGTTCCAGCCAGAACCACAAATCCCCTTTGGGGTTGTGCCAGGAAGGGGATCCGGAGTAAAACTGTGAAAACAGCTACCTGCTGTGAGCACACTTTGTGACAAGGGGGCAACCAAACTAAGCGCACACATTTAGGCCCAATAACAACCGATTAAATATGAACAACTATCCAAATCTTGTAAAAGGCATTTTTTTCTCTTATGAGATTAAATGAGACTAACTTTTGTCCTCACAATATAATACTTGATACATGTCCTTCTATACTCCTCGACGCTTTGGCTAAAGTCTCAGGATACTATACTTTTTCAAAGTAGCAGTTCTCTCTGACTTTCATTTGCTGCTGCTGAACAAATGCAGAGGAGAAGGCCTTATGTGTCACCTCATTACTGACATAATACCATATTTCTCCAAACAATTAAAGTTCGTGAAAAAGTACACATCAATTTCTGACTTTTTCTCCTGCTTATTTTCAAGACAACGCTGAATATTGTGGCTACCCAGGAGTCTTTTCTATTCTATTTTTTTTTAAGTCAGCCATTTATAGCAATCTCCTGGCTTGGATTCAGAGGATGCAGCCCAGGTGTCAATGCACTGGTGGTTTCAAAGTGGACTTTGGTAAATATCTCGTAGGAGAATCAATAGTCTCATTATTCTTTGTCAAGAGAAATCTTTAAGTTACCTAACTGAGCCTCATCTGCTGTCTAGGAAAGAAAAAAACACATCCTTAATGGTCTAGACCCTTTGCAAACACTCTAAGCTTATGCAGCAAGGAAACACAGGAATGGTGGGTGATGGAGAATTGTCATTAGGCACAAGACCACAGAAGACAGAAGCACTTTGTACAAATAGAGAAGCAGCCAGCAAAGTGAGACTGCGGGTTCATAACCTACTTTTCTTCCCTGTCAATAACACTATGAAATTCATTAGAGGAAAACCTTCAAATCAAAGCTTGTGGTTCTCGACTAAAGAGAAGTGAAGTCAGCATTAATGTTGTACGACAGAGGCGATTCTTTTACCGATCTTGCAAGCGCTGCGAGTGGTCCAGCAGAGAGAAAACACTGAGCACTGAGAGGAAATATAGCAGCCTAGCAGCGAGCGCTGTAGAACAGTCCCACATGCAATCGAGTGAAGGAGCAGGAGATCGATGGCTGGGTAACCAGAGGCAGTTTGAACTTTAAGAGGAATTGGTATGATGGATTTTTTTTCCCATCCCTTTCAGGATCTTTCATCTGTGACGCATACGTGCTAAAATGTGGAGGTGCTTGAATTGAAGGGGTGGTTCTGGTTGAGTGCTTGTGAGTTTATTTGAAAGACTTCAGAGAGGTCAAACAGGATTGAAGGATCTTTGGAGAACCACTCTATTTCTTTGTCTAATGTGCTGCCAAGGGCAGAAAAGGTTCCGGAGGAAGGACTTGCCTGCAGGTGACTCAAGCAGGGTTTCTGAACCCACCCATTCTCTACTGAATAAAACATTTAGCAGGATCAAACAGCAAGAGAATTTACAAGTAATGCACCTCAAAATCATGATATAAAGGTAAAGTTTTGTTGGAATAATCCCCTTTAATAAAGTAAAACGGTATTCATAACATCCAGCTACGATTATAAAATAGATCTAGTTGGGTGATTCAATTTCTGAGGCTGGTGTAAGTCTATGTGATGCTTCTATTGGCTGTGAACAGGTGAAAGGGGTCATGGTCTTTGGAGGACTGGGTAACTAGTTTGTTATGGCAGTGTCGAGGACAGGTGTCATCTACTGTAGTTGGTAGAAAAAGAGTATGCTGTAAAACCTTCTGAAAATTGTACAGTTTTTTGTAGGTGGTTTAAGAAGATGCAGCTGTGATTTGACGTTTGCGAGACTTGTAGCCACCGTCTCATCAACATTGATTTTTAAAAAGGTAAATGAAAAACCAAAACCAGATCCATCTTTTTCCTTCTGCCTAAAACATTTTTAGCACATATCAAATACCAATGCAGTTTTTTTTTTTTTAGGTAAATCTGAATTAAACTGGCGTTGCCATGGACTAGGTGTGTAATTATCCCGACGTTTCCTGTTGACTTTTAAATGTATGAAACCTCATTTGCACAATGTCAAAGTAAATAATATTCACGCTGGAGAGGAAATTAAAATACAACCCATAAATTGCATCTGTGTTACTTGGGACTCAGGACATTACCATTTCAGATTTTTCTGTTGCACAAATCGTGATTAATATGACACACCACTCTGTGGCTAGGATGAATATTAAAACTGCTCACACAGGAAAACAAAGCACAAATGTTCAGTTGAGGTTAACATAAAAATGATTTTTACATATTTTATTCCTGCCAAGTGAAATCATTTGTATAGGACAAAAAAAAAATCTCATACCAGAAATAGTATGACAGGAAAGAAACACCTGAATTTAGCAATATTTTAAATCAGTTTCAACAGATCAAAAACAATTAGAGACCGCCTGTAGCGCGAAAGTTCCTGAAGTCACTCTGCCCTTAATGGCCATTTATCTAAAAGCCATTCAAATCCACACTTGCAGTTTATGCAAAAAGCTGAGTGTGCTTCTCAATATAGGAGATGTACAGTATCTTGCACATCTTTAAATATGCATAATTCTTAATGGATCAGATAGTGACGGGACAGAGTGTACAAAGCCCTACCTGAATGAATATGTAGTCATCTTGAACCACCAAAGAGCTGATGTCGATGTAACCAGGGAACGGGTAGTTCCTGTTAGCTTCTGTGCACATCTGAGCTCTGCATGTGACATACTGCACATCTGTCACATAGGAAGAAATGCAGGATTAGCATTGTGTATTCTTCTAGTCCATATATACCAAATAACAGCTGTAGCAAGATTTTGTAACAAGTGATGAGTTAAAAGTGTCTTTGTTATCTAACATTTCCTTCCCAATTAGATCAAACGATTTTTTTAATCTTATTTGCAGAGTGCAGAGTCTGACATTCTCTCTGACTAATTTGCCTCTCTGTGTGGCACCTGATTTATTTTCATTGTGTAGACGCCATAAATGAGCGTCTCCATCTGTCAATCATACGACACCAATAGGAGGAAAAAAGAAATTCTTGGTTTTTGCAGTGACGCTACACCAACATCATATAGTTTTGTTGCCTACAGTATAGACAACCTTGATGTTGTGGTCTTTCAGAGTTACGGAGAAGACATTCACTGAATGAGAGGGAAAATAAAAGAGACCATATTCATCAGGAATCATACAATGGGTCTATTGGTGGGGTGAGCCAATGCCGTTTCCTTGGGGAGGATTTCTTTTCACAAAGAGGAATTTATGCCTATAGACACCTGCTCATTACTCGTCTTTCTGTGTAAGACACCTACTTCCATCTGGTGTGTGAGCTTCCATGTGGACCAGATCTGGCTCCTTGTCTAGGCCTGCGACAGACCTGGGAGAGAATGTAAAAGCAAAATATAAAGAGAATTTGTAAGCATAACAAAAACAGTAGAGAAAAGGATGTAAAGGAGAAGCTATTTCTATTATATTGGTTAATTAGAAATTTAACTATTGTGCATTTTCTGTTCTGTATATACTTTTGCAATGGTAGTTGTTCCCTTTAAACAAGGTCACAAGTTAGCATATATACAAGTAAATGAACATGTATTTAAATGTCCTCCACCAAACATTTTTTCCTACTATTGTTCTGTATGAGTACAAACCCCTCCCCCCCCAATAAAATCTCAGATCTTAGACATAGTAAGGAGAACAGAGTAAAGCCCAAATCCCATTTCAGCAAAATACAACAATGCAAAGAAATACAATCTCCTTATCTTTGACTGAATGGTACAAGGCCACTACACTCTCTGACTATGACTGTATCTCAGAGAATAATCGTGCATTCTTGTTCATTTCACTGCTGGTGGATTCAACTAGATGGATACAGCGCTCCTATTGTGGTGGTATTTCATAGCCCCTGGAGGCTGATGAGGCCATTGTCTAAATACGGCCAACTGGAGGACTGCCTAGCCATTGCTAAAGGCTCATCCAGTGTTTAAATGTCCTTGAGGGGGCTTTGGCAGGGAAGGGCGAACCCTACAACGGATTTTGCACACTATTTAGGATTAAGCCACAATGGCAAAGAAAGCTCCAGATTTATGCAAGTTATGGTGCATATAGCCAAAAGCAATCCCAGGCACACCCCAGTCACATCAGAGTGGGGGCAGCGAGCACTGAGCCGGAATATATTCGGCCCTACGTTTGTGATGAGTGTGCACTTTCAGACATAGTAGGTACACTGCAGGGGGAGTGAGCAGCAGACATGACTGGATAGGAAGCGACAGGAACGTCCTGGATCCATTATTAGTCATAGCTCATGTATCTGCATGTATGTATCTGTAGATATCCACCCCTCTTCCTTCTACTGCAAATGTAAAAATTATAATTTAGTATTGCAGGATGCCTGATATGAACAGGGTGTGAGTGTGAGAAGTGAAGTGGAAGGCGACATGCCCTCGGACGCTGAATGCAAAATGCGTTCTGAAGAAGGAGATTAATCTCTGCCTGATTGTATCAAGGGGTAGAAAATGTGCAGAATTTTAGCAGCATCACCAGTCAGTCACATACCTTGTTCTAAGCCATCAATATCACTTGCTCAGTCGCCCCGAACATGAGCAACACTTTCTGCATTCCTGAGCAAACAAAACTTTGGGGAAGAGGAATGGAGCAGAATAAAAAGGGGGAAAAGTGGAGATGTGAGAATGAGTGACTCACCAGTAGAATCTGTTTGGCGTGACGTGTTCGTGGATGAGCTGCCATTTTCTTCCAAAGTCTACCGAGCTGTACAGCTGCAGAGATATGAGAGAAAGGGGGGAAAACACAAGTCTTTTTGCACGATAAATATGTTTCTCAGTTCATCTGGATTCTAATCACAAGTGAGGATGAGTGATTTTGAGACACTGCTGGTTAATTTCAGGGTAGACGTTAGCCTGGGGCATTATCGGTAGATGGGCTGCCATACCACTGAAATGCTATCATCATCAGTGACCAACCATTCAAGCTAGCATATTATCACAGACAGAGGCATCTCTATTCCCTTCTCGTGTTACGAATAAGAGGTATAGATCTGAAGATGAAGCATTTTGTGCAAATAACACACATATATAATTCCCCTCTCGCCTCTGTGGGCGGTCTTTATCCTTCAACCTCGGGTCTTCTACCAGAGGCCTGGGAGCGTGAGGGTCCTGCGCAGTATCTTTGCTGTTCCCAGGACTGCGCTCTTCTGGACAGAGATCTCGGATGTTGCTCCTGGGATTTGCTTGAGCCAATCGCCTAGCTTGGGGGTCACTTCATCGAATGCTACGATCTCCACATGGAGACTGTTACCTTCACCCTCCACACCTTCTCGAGTTCTTTTCTCAACCCGAGCTTCTCATGTTCCTCCTTCTTGATGTTGCTGTCATTCGGTATAGCTACATCTATGATGTAGCTATCTATGGGTTAGCCATCACCAGTTTGTCCTTCTGTATCTGGAAGTCCCACAGGATCTTAGCTCTGTCAGTCTTGACCACCCTAAGGGGCGTCGCCGATTTTGACATTCGGACTTCCCGCAACATCTGTATTATACTCGGCACAGATGTTCCTGTATGCTATACTATGGCGCACCATGTATGCCCTGCCTGCTAGCATCTTGCACCCTGCTGTTATTTGCTGGATTATCTCAGGGGCATCTTTACACAGCCTGCACCTGGGGTCTTGCCTGGGGTCATGCCTGGTGTGGTATACCTCTGCCTCCTAGATCTTGGACATCCAAGATCTCTGTCCAGAAGAGAGCAGTCCTAGGAACAGCAAAGATACTGCACAGGACCCTCACGCTCCCAGGACTCTGGTAGAAGACTCGAGCTTGAAGGATAAAGACCACCTGCATGAGCGAGAGGGGAATTTTTTATATAATGTATATAATATGGCCCACTTCAGCTTGATGAGTAAGTACTTGGAGATCTTTGGGAGGTTTTGGTCCTAAAAATGAATGTTGGACATGCAAACTTTTCTCCTCAGTGACAGCCTCACTTCTGTCACTGGAATTTCCACAAATGCATGGAATGATGTATAGCTCAGCTGGCATACAGGATCATAGCATGGAGTCACTGGTCCAGTTTTAATGTACTAATTACATTTTCTTGTGCTCGAGCAAACGATTAATAACCCTGGTGCATTTTCCAAGTCTCTATTGATTGATGTTGTAGAAACAGCACCCTTGCTGGGCCTGTGTGTATTATTATTTTCATGCAGCTCTGTGAGTCGGTAGCCCCAGTTGAGGGCTATGCTAATGTTCCCACTTGTTGTCTTTTATCACAGCAAATCTGACACTTACGCTGATAAAAAAGATACACATTGGTCACCTGCTCCAAATGTATTTTGTCAGCATTGCAGGGTAAACTTTATGTCATCAGGTAGACTTTTTTTCGTGTAAATTTACAGCAGTATAGTGCCATACATGTGCAGACTGCAGGCTATCTTCATCATCTAATTTAAAGTTTGTGTGATTCATTAGATTTCACTTATTTATGTCTACCTCTTCATAAACAGAATCAATGCAAATTAGTTAGCTGGGGAGCACCACTTTACAAATACAGATATCAGAACACATGGATCCAAGAACATACACTATGAGCAAGAAATAGAAACAATGCCACACACTGCTTTGCAAAAATTAAAAGACTTAATAAACACATTTGGCTCTTAGTTTTTCAACTCAGCATTTTCATCAGAGCACTGCTCTCAGATACAGTCAGGCTGATGTCAGCTGCCAAACTTCACAGGAGTGGAAGCTCATTTCTGTTTGTATCCACAATCTTATTCTTTCAATCATTACCCACAGTTGCCATAAGTGATGGTAGAAACATAGATTGCCAAGTCAATAAATAGCTTTGCCTTCATGTCAGTTGTTTCTTAACCACAACATTACTGGTGCAGTGTCCACATCACTGAAGATGCTGTACTAATCCATCTGTAAATCAGCCACAGGACTTTTCTCTCACTCATGAACAAAACCTTGTAATACCTTAAGTCCTGGTGAAACACTAGCCCTTTTCCAGCTGAGATCCATGCTTTCAGACTTGGAAATGCTAACCCTCAAGTCGACCAATTTTCAGTTGACTGAAAACAGCCCTAGGGAAAAGTAGAGTTCATTGCTTGACGAAGCTACCAGGACGTTATCATCATAAACAAGATATGATGCGACATTAAGAATATGGAACCCGACATCCCTCCACCTAGAAATTCTGTCCATAAAAATTATGAAGTGAACAAAGATCAGCTGGATGAAGTACGAGCCTGCTGTTAAGTCTGTCTTATTGCCTTTCTGGAGATCTTGGGGGCCTATCAATAAAGCTAATGAAGGGGGTTTCCAACCTGATTACCCCCAATGAAGTTTTTACCCCTCCCCCACTCAAAGCACAAGACACTAGGACAATTGTTCTTATGGATTTTAACACCAATTCCTATGAGCTTAACTCATAAATTGTCCTCCAATCTTATTTAAAATGGGCAACGATGCAGGTGATGCTTTAGGGTATGAATATAGCTTGCGATTGAGAAGTTGCTACTGTATAAATGTGCAGTATACTCAGTTTCTTTGTTGTGATCCACCTTGAGGCATTTCTGTCTTGAAAATACTAATACAACAATCAAAATGCTGAAACTGAGGCTTCAAAATAGGGCCATCTAAACAATGAGTGATGTCACTGTAGCTACATCCATCTTAGTATAAAAGCTATGTAAGCGAACACATCCCCAGCACAACACATGGTAAACAATAGCCTTGAAGAAAAACAATTACCGGAGATCATTTATTTGAATTTCGAGAGCTGAACCTTTCCCTTCCCATCATATGTCTATAAATGTCTACTTGCACTACGCACCCATTTGTTCTAATTTCAGACCATTTTAAGGAATCATATCATTTCAGCCAGAAACCATTGAGAAACGTGACCACAACTGCATTTTCAAAAGGGCTTTTGCTCTCATCTTTGGCACAGAGATGACACTTTTCCTTTCTTTTATCCTCCTTTACAGAAATGTTTTACACTGTCACTCTCACCAAATGGCTTTTACATGTTAGCAATCTTCGGTTGGTGATGAGTTAACAGTTCAGCTTCCCTCTTTATCAAGCTTCTCAGTACAAGCTGCTGCAAATACTGCTAATTTCTTTTTTATTGTAGCTATGAATACCGGGTGCTACATCTTTGAACCACTGACGTCCACTTCTCCCTTCTACAGTACAACTGCTCCTGCTTTCCACTACAGCAGTCACAAAATCCTTTTGTAGTCTATACTGTAAGCCCCTGTTCACCAAGTATCAATAGGTTAATCTCTGCTGACACCCTTACAGAGGCTCATACTGGATATCTATCTATAATAACAAAAATGCTATATGGGGTCTTGACAGTTATCATCTTTCAAGTTCCTCGTACAATGGCAGGTACCACCGAGTTCTTACTCAAAGACACTTGATGCAATCAGTTGAGCGATCCATGTTCTATCGTGCAGACAAACTAGCCTTGGTCGACATAACCATCTGAGGCTGAAGCCACCTTTGTGGCTAAATTTAGAACTTCAGTTCATTCCGAGTTTGAACCAGATTTCCAAATTTTCATTGTTGCTTTGTCTCCCATTCCTGTAAATTAAAATGCTTACCATAAAGCTTACTGGCATCAACTTAATCTAAATTATGCACCGGCTTCTCGCGTTCAGCTTCTACACTCAGCTGTCGCTGCTCATTACAAGCCTTCCGCATCAAATACATCCATCTCACTGTCTACGGTTAACTTCTGATCTCCTCTCCTGCAGCATCATCAGACTTCATTTGGAATACATTTACAACCACTCACCAGGTACTCTGCTCATGAGTGGTGGGGTGGCAGGTGGGCGGGGCTCTCTGCCAGGCCCAAAAGCCAATGCTGATCCTCAATGAGGTCTTTCCTAAACTGCAGCCTCTGGCCTGGCTTGTTGCTTCATTATTCTCTATTCTATTTATCGTGTTTTCTTCACTCACCTCTTTTCACTATCAGTATGTTTACACCACTCTACATTTCATCAGTAGTTATTAATCTCTCTTCCACAGTGTGTTTTTTGTCCTGTCTTCCTTGACTCATCCCCAGTCAGTCGCAGCAGATGGCTGCCCATCCCTGAGCCTGGTTATACTGGAGGTTTCAGTTAAAAGGAAGCTTTTTCGCCCCGTCACTAAGTGCTTGCTCATAGGGGGTTGTCTCTATTGTTGTGGGGCCTTTACCTTACAATAAAGTACCTTGAGAAGACTATGGTAGTAATTTGATGCTGTGATTAAATTGAACTTATCTGAACTTAAATTGAAATATCTGTAACTGTTTGTCATTCATATTTGGGATAGAGGTCACTGCGAGTGGATGGATGGATGGATGGATGATCATACTACAAAGTAAAGTTTTATACTGATGTTAAGATAAAATCTATTGGCTATCTATCCAAGGTTCATTGTTTTATCACCTCCTTTGTCAAAGATTTTTATGCAACAAACAAATCTTTTAAAGAATGAAAACAAATATTTCGCCGTGATACAACTCATGTAGTATACCATCTACAATACGTATATTCCTAAAAAATGTACAAAATATACAACTAACTGAGAGAATAGCTGAGCACACAAATGCCATACATACCCCATGCATAGTAGACTGCATAACCCAGACTCATTAAAAGCATACAAAACATAGAAGTATCTAAAGATGGGAGGAACTGCAGTAAATAACATGTTTGATATTAAAGCTGTGGACCATTAGTTTAGCTGTTTTACACTTTACCTGTAAATATTTTCCTTTTATTGTCACAAGTAGGTTTGTATGGTTATGTGGGATATTTTGCTGTTAATTTGCAGGTGCTCGTCCTAGAAATGCACCACAGCAGAATTGTGTACAAACCTGTTCCTAACCACACCTGAGAAAATAATCATTAACAGCAGCCTCGGTGCATTGAAGAGCCCTTATCAGTTTTCTCTTTTCTGTCTGTTGTTTTATGTGCTCCAATGAAGCCTGTGTGTTGATGTTGATGAGTAGTCCCACCATTTATTAAAGGGTTTTTTTTACATTTAAGCAAAGCAGTTTGCTTTGCTATTTTTCAATTACGAATTACTGATCAAAAGACTTTACATGTTTAACCTCTTCCACTGTAGGTTTAGTCTGTCATCTAATCAGCACTTGGATGCCATATTTTTGAGAGACATTCATAAAAATATAAAGGAGACCAATGCATTCATCTTAGTGTCCCATGTGTTTTTAAGGCATGGATCTCTTATTAACTGTGGGCAAACATTTGTCCAAGTCTTTATGAAGTTGCACAGAGTCTAATAAAGTACAGCACCCATAGGCATATATTCTGCAGAAAATTTGATTTCTGAATCTTTCAAGCTCAGTAAAGAAAGATTCCCCACTGGAGGCTTGGGTCGGTGTAACAGGGCGACAGGCAGGGTCCCTCATCACTTTGGACAGTGACATATGATGGCAGCGGGCAGGCGCAGCCTATCCTCTCTCCATTCATCAGTTCAATGACATCTTAAATTTTAAAGCTTCTGAGCTGTCACAAAGTAAGCTTCACAGCTTCCCACTCAGTTCAATAAATCAAAAGAGTGGCCGGCCGGCTGCCACGCCACCAATGGAGTCGGCAAGAAAAGTCACCAATGAAGGACAGAGCTTAAATGGTGATTGAGGAATTGCAGTGAGCATGTTAGTTAAAACTCGTCTATTCATGGTGATCTGAGGTTTAGAAAACATTCACCATGTCTCGAGGTCTGCATTAGGTTGCAGGTAATGTTCAAATGAGGGTTGATTTGGTGTCAGTTGTCCAGTTGGAAGTGGACAGTTGACACTCAATAGTCCAGCAATTGCAATTTTATAAATTAGCTTCAAAGTGTAATTTGGGTTAAACTTGGTTCACCTTTTGTCAAAGAATAAAAGCTAAAAGCTCATGTCAAATCAAAGTCAGTGTTATCGTTTGCAAAGAAACATCCAACTTCTTTCTCAACTGCTTAGCTAGTGGTCTCTTTCAGACCTAAATGTAGAGAGAGACAGCACTCAGAGAAACGTTTGGAATTAATAAAAACAATAATGTAAAATAACGTAAAAAAATCATGAGAAATTGATATTTTTGAGAATATATTGGTGATACATACAAATATAAAGCTAAAGCTCATTTTCCCACGCAAAATATATAGTAATAGTAATATGGGAGTGCCTTAATTGATCAATGCAGAAATTCAATTTTACAGCAGCTCAAATTTTTAGGAAAAAAAATCACCTGCAATTGTGGAAACAACAGTGACACTGTCACAAAATAACATCAGTACTGTTAACAACTGCAGGTGCTGTTGGAATGAAAGACATTCTTCACTAAGTAGCTTCATGATAGTGGGTGTCTGCAGTTATTCAAAGGTAAGAGGTGCTTTCTCAGTGCCAAATCACAGCAGGAATGAAGGGGGGGGGTACATGAAGCACTAAAACACTTTGTGGAAACTGGATTAGCTGAACAGAAAACAAATCAGGCAGACCAAAGCTGAGAACATGTCAGAAGATCAATAAATCAAGCATTGCTCATTGTAAGATAGAAAAACAACCCCAACATGCAGATGCAGAATCTGCTGAACAAAGAGCGAGAGAATCCAGTCAGCAAAAGTCCTCTCAAAAGCATGCTGTCTAGTAGTGCTCTCAGAGGACTAGTGGCATCTCTAAACCATTACTCAAAAGGGGAAACAAGGCCAAATGCTTCGAGTGCGCTAAGATATACCAGCATTTCACAGGAGAAGAAAAAAACTGTCATTGTCTGAAGAATCCAAGTTTTTGATGATTTGTGGGAGTAACGGCAGGAACACGGGACACGTGTAAGGAATATTCTAGTGTAGTCTCAAAGCTCAAAGCTTTGAAGAGCTGCTTGAGAACCAAAGAAAATGAAGAAGTGCTGACTATCATGGACTTTCCTTCACCCTCACCTGTGCTTGACCAAACTGACACTTCAAGGGTCACCCAAAGGCGAAGAAAGCTAAAAAAAAAAATCCTGAAGAGGCAAATAGCTCTTTGGAGCATTGTGAGGCCATTATGGGATAGGATGGAGTATTAGCTTTAAACCTCCATGCACCTTTTATTCTGTTGTCATTAAAGTTAAGACGGACAAAGCAAATGCTGAAGAGATTTTTTTCTTTTAGCCAAAGCTGATGTGATTTGTAGAGGAATATTTAGTATTAAACGTAAACTTGAAGGAAACTTCATGTTAAAAAAAAAGATTTAAAATCTAGCAGTGAAGTAGAATCTGCATTTTCAAAAACAACCTGAAGTAGTGATGAATGCAAATGTACTGCCGAAGCTTGAGTGCATCTTTTCCACTTTTAAAAATAATTTAACCTGGTTTAAATGTCTAGATTTCAATGTCACCTTCTCTGGCATTTCCAAAAGGAGTTAACTAAGTGGAAGTCCCATTCTTACCAAATTCACCAACGACTTCAAACACAAAGGGTCACTGCTGATGATAGGAGATGTAGTTTTCAATTAGAGTAAGGAGTGAGAACAGAAGCAGGTCTTTCTTTTTGTTTCAAACATTTATGGGGTTTTGCACCTTGAACTTATCGTCCAAGGTGAGTCGATTAAAAGAGTTCTACTGTGACGTGCTGAGCCATCTGAGGGAGAACATCCAGCGTGACAGTGTCTGCCACTACATCCTGCACTGTGAACAATGGAGTGTTCGGGTCTCACCAACTAAACCTTTATTCACCACCTCGGTCACTCCCTACAACTTTTTACACAAAAATGATAATCACATTAAAGATCAATGCTTTGACACGCTGGAAGGAATCCAGCATCCAATCCATCAAAACAAGCCCAAGTGGCCATAATATGACTGCGTAATGGTGAAAACGGTCCAGAGGTGCAGGACAAGATCTTTAAATTTATATAATGTACAATTCTAAATTTCAATAGGCTGGTTTTAGTACCACACCTTTTATAGCATTTTTACAGTCTCAAAGTGATTAGCAAAGCCGAGCGACAGTAATAACAAAGCTAAAAACATCTCAAAGTTAAAGTTAAAGGAAAGAAATGGAAGTGAAATTTGAAGGTGCACCAAAAAATAACTTTAAATCCAAACAAAATATTTGGAACTGGAATTAAAAGTAGTGCAAGAATTAGGAATAAGAATAAAGAATACAGACCCAGTCCAAATGCCAATCTCAGTATGTGTATGTTTGGTTTTGTAAACAATCTACAAAATATGTCAATCTTTGAGATGCAGTACAAGACTTCCACTGGTCAGGTGCCACAAACTGACAAACTCAATCATCCTGTGACCTGCACAGGTTTAAATATTCTGATCGTAGGAATAATTCCTGCTAAATGAGATACAGGGAAACAGACTCAAGTCTATTTACACATAAGGTCCATCATAGTATCGCTCTGTGGATTAGATCAGAGTAAAGGTCCTCGAGTTCAAGTCTCACAAGAAATTCATTCCAGGCAGCACTGGTTTTATCACATTTAGCCATCAAACCAGTTAAAGTGTGCTTTAGACTTGCGGGCATATAAAACAGGTTTTGTTTCGCTACGTTTAGCTTAGCAGTTCCATAGGGTTATTGGGTTTCACATGCATAGAGGGAATAAATGTGTTGGTTCGTGCTTTTGTTTTTTTGTCTATTTTCTCCTCCTTGTGGCCTTGTGCCTTACAGGAAACAAATCGAGACTGGGAAGTGAGTTAAATCAAACACAGATGGAACCTAAATGAGAAATGAATAGATTCAAATGCTGGTTTCTCACAAGAGAGATTACACATAAAGCACTGTAAAATACATTTCATTAAGCTTTTTTTATTACTTCCTTTTTTTTTTACTATTTTTTTTTTTAGATTTGGTGGAAAGGCTTGGTAAAAATGTAAATTATTGCATTTGCTTTTTAAAGCCTAGTGCAAGTGCACTTTGCTCAAAATGAAATATGAATTAAAATAAAAGATACATGACCACTCTGTAGTAGATGTCTACCATGGAAATCAATTACAAAAAGAGTGATGGTGAAAAAACCCCACGCAGACAGAACGACATGTGTTTCATGACCCCGCTGCTAGTTTTCTGCTGCAAACTAACACAAACTACTTGTTAGCTGTGTGGCTGCCAACGAGTCCAGTATATGTCATAGAAAGAAACAGCTGAGATCATAATCACAGCTTTCTTTAACTCTCACTGTGACCTGTGGGGAAAAAATAAGCCTGCAGTGAAAAAAGAGGCATAACATGAGGCAAACCATTATCCTCAGAGCGTAGGATAAAATGTCTAACACCAGCCAATTAATGATAGGAGACCTGTGCAGGCTGTTTTTGACCCCTGCAACAGCCCATTCTGACTGGATTTCCAACCATTATGAGACTCCCACCCACTAAATAAGACATTATGGATTTTGCTTGAGGCAATGGGAAGTAAAAGTGGATAGATATGTCTAGGATTGCTCTCCTAGTTCTCGGATTCTCCAGTTCTTCAGTCTGTTTATGTTGTTTTTCAAAGCAACAGATGCAATCTGATGAACATCAGAGTGGTTGTGGTAAGGTCACTATATTTGTCTGAGATTTTGGCCTCCATCTCGATAAAAAAGGAAAATAATTGCGCTTGCTTATAGCATTAAAAGAAACCTAATTTTTCCAGACCCAAGACAATCGTAGACAATCACTAGACCTCATTATCAACTGTTTTCATGAGGGCGAATCTGTGGTAAGACAGCAGTTTCACGAAAAGAGCGTGTATTGTTGAATTTAAGGCATAAATCCCCAGAGGATTGTTCAAAATCTACTCAAACAAATTGTAATGCAGATGAACCATACTCTGACATCTGAATCACTGCCCACATATCTTATCTTTTGGCTACTCCCACTGACAGTATTTTAAATGCTTGGAAAACATTTGAACCAGTCAGAGCTTTATATGCAGATCTTAAGAATGACAAAAAGCAAATGCCATTTTTTAACCTACACAGACATATTGCTTCTCTTTGGGAGGAACACCCTTCTATTGGTCCAGGAGTATGAAAGGGAATCAAGAAAAGTAGCGGACTGTAGAAACCTCCACTTTAACCCAAGATGCAGACAAAGCAGATGTGTTTCCAAGAGTCTGCCCTTTAGATCCACAGTCAGGAGACACGGAGCAGAGTTCATTCTATGGCGAGCATAAAACCAACTTCTAAGCAAGAGGATAAGACAGATCCATTTTACTATAGAACTCTAAAGCGCTCTGGAATAAGATCAATCAGACTCGGCAGGAACTCAAACACTCGTGCCCTCCCCTATTTTGAGTTTCTAAGCTAGTGGACAAGGCTCAGCTGGCCCAACACATTAAAGGGAAAGAAAGACAACTACGGAAATTCCATTCACTTCAAACAAAAACGTATAATTCAGAGTCGATGCCTAGACCATACAGTCAAGAACAGGAAAACACCACAACAAGAATAGAATATATTGGAATAGAATAGAATAGCCCTTTATTGTCATTGTACATATACAACAAAATTATGGGTGCTCCATGCCAACTGTGCAGGAGTAAAAAAAAAAGAAAAGAAAAAGATATGAATAGTAAAGACATCAGGAATAAATAGCAAACAGAAGAAATATATACAGTCAAGAAGAATATATACAAAACAAGAGAAAGAAAGGCACAGCTGAAGAGAGTCAGGAAAAGTGGATGAAGAATTTATCAGACAGGGATCTCACTGAATCTAAAAATAAGTCGCTCGCCAAAGGACTCAATTTAGCCATTTCTCCACAACAGCTGCCACTGACTTCACCAACAAGGTCCAGAAACTTACACTGGATGCAGAGGCAACCATAATGTCCTTTGCTGTGGTCTCATGCTTCACTTGCATGCCTACAACCGATCCAGAAGAGACTGTCAGAAAACAACTACAACAAGACAGCTCCTTGGAAAACACAACCAGCTTTACCCCCGATCAGATCTGCACACTGTTAGACCTCTGCCTTACCATCATATATTTTAAATACAACGAGGGTTTCTACAGACAGAAACATGGATGTGCCATGGGCTCCCCGGTGTCACCTACTGTAGCCAACTTTTGCATGAAGGAAGTGGAAAGTAAGGTTCTTGGCTCTTTTAAAGGGACAGCACCTAGCCACTGGTATAGATACGTGGATAACACCCTGGTCAAAACCAAAACCCAAGAAGTAGAAAACTTCACTGCTCACGTTAACTCAGTGGACAGAAACATAACGTTCACCAGGGAAGACACAAAGGATAACAGTTTGCCATTTCTGAACTGTGCCGTGCACACTGAGAAGATTGGAAACCTCAACAGTAAAGTTTACTGGAAGCCCACACATACAGACTAGTACCTCCTCTTTGACTCCCACCACCCTCTGGAACACAAACTTGGAGTAATCAGGACCCTACAACACCAGGCAGAAAACGTTCCCTCTAAGCCAGAAGGGAAAGAAAGAAAGCTCCTAAAACATGTGGTTATCCCAATTGGGCTTTCATCAGATCAGCAAAGCTGCACACTAAATACAGTCAGATACCAACTATCTAGAAACAGAAGGACAAACGGAACAACAGTGTCATCCCTTATGTAGCAGGTTTATCAAAGAAACTCAGGAGAGTCTTCTCCAAGCACGACGTCCCAGTGTACTTTTGACCCAGCGACACACTGGGACACAAACTGGTTCATCTCAAGGACAACACTCCCATACACAAACTAAACAACGTAGTATATGCTGTCCAGTGCAGCGAGGAGAGCGCAGTCCTCTACACTGGAGAAACCAAAGAGCCACTACATAAACGCATGGCACAACATAGAAGCGCCACCTCGTCAGGACAGCTTGAGCATAAATGGTTATGGAGCTGTGCTTGCATCATATTTCCATGACCAATGCATCAACCATAACCGCGGCATAAGTCTCTGCAACCTCTCTAACTTCCAAACATAGATTTGTGTTGCCATTTTAACCAGGAAATGCTCCCTCCATTGCCATTTCCATCCAGCGAGCCAAACGACCTCCACTCATTGAGGTAATAACAACCTCCTCATCCACCTAGTAATGATATAAATGTGAGCGAAAAAAAACTGATAAAGGCCATTCAATGGGCTGAACTTTTAAAATGGGTGATTTCCCAAGCATGTTGTCACCATCTGGCCTAATTTGCAGTTTTCAAAATGACTCAAACTGAGGCTTCCACTAGTTTGTGATAGAGAAATTAAACAGAAAAAAATGTAGGAAATTCACAAAAGAGTATAATTCCTCTGTGCTTCAAGTTTGATACAATTTCGTCATGCCTTTTGCCCTGATGCCCTCAACATCGTTTCTGTGACACACTGCAGTAAGAGAGTAAAGCGTGGGTTTGCTGCCGTGTTTCATTTGCACTGTTTCCTCTGCAGCATTGCAGCGGTAACATTCTGCCACCCAGAAAAGCTCTTTGCATTAAGATCAAAGCACAAACAGTTCTAGCAAGACATAAAAGTTCTGAGAACAGAATCAAGACTTTGGAATTATGGAAATGATAACTGCCACATTATAGGGCCCTGTGTCCCACACAATTACTATAAGTCACTTTTACAACTCCTAATTAAGTCCCCTATAAATTCTTGATGCATCTGTGTACAGTGTTCTAAATCAAATGGCTTCTGTTGACATCGCCTGGGCATATCCCGTATGGGGGGAAAGATGAGGACGGGTTTTATACCCCACAATTTATTGAGCCTGCAAAGTATACAGCAGTAGGGATGATCCTATATGGAGAGGTATGGAAAGGGCTATGCAAATGTGCCGTCTGGATTGTTCTGAGTGAGAGGCCATAAACACAGCGGTCCAACCTATAACATCCTTCCTGCTCGCCACTGTATCTCTACAAAAAAGTGCACCAAGACCTCCTTTTCAGATTGGCAAACCTAGTTTTTTGATTGAATAGTTTACTAACAGCAATTTAATAATCTTTGAATCATCAGATGAGTAATCAACAATGACAGGTACACCTGTCAGTGCTTTCCTAAAGCTCAAGGGGGAAAAAATGTCCTTCCTTAAGCATCAAGTTATTCTGTAATGTGAGGAGCTTTTCTACTGCACTTTTCTGTTGGTTGAACACTTGAAAGTGTCACCTTGGAAAATTAGGGAATAGGGGTTTTTTTTTTTGCCACTTTATGGCATCTTATAGATAAATGAACCATCATTTAATCAGGAAAATAATCTGCAGATTAACTGCAAATTATAATAATTGTTAGGCTGTAGCCCTAATTAAAAGCCAGAAGCCGAATGAAACGACAAAATCATCCAGATTTTTTTTCTACAGCTCATTCTTGTATTTTTATTGCAGGTGCTGCACATGAGGAAGTTACTGTATGAATCCAGTCAGTGTTCGAAAGAGTTTCTGCAGCTGTTTTAACTGCTGGAGGGAAACAAACCTTTTTGGACAAACTTTTTACAGAGCTGTTAACAGCAGTCGGAGGCTATTGTAATCAAAAATGATGTTCCCAGTGCCATTTGCATTCAGTGTTTTATAACATCTGTAACTGACAGAATTTCTTTCTATTACATGACGAGCAACACTGAGGTCGTTTTTATAAAAAAGACGGTAATTTCACTTTTTCGTTATTCCACAACATCGTTTGGGAAGTTAACAATATAACATTAAACTTTTCATCTTCCCACGTATCCATGCAAATCTCTATCCAACAGCCCACAGAAACATGTTGTGGTGACTGTGATTGTCCAAAGAGGTATACCACTCTGTTTGAGCATCACCTTGGCTCTGGGGGTCTCTGATTGTGTACATGTGCTGATTATCCAGATGCTTGTAGAGCCTCGCTGTCATGTTTTGCTGTCACAATTTTGACCCTTAGCAAATAATAGGCATGTTCAGTCATTTTATTTTCTATCCATCTATCGTGAACTTGTTGGATTAGTACTGCGTTGCTGACAAATGTAATGTGATTACAATAACACGTTCCCAAGTAACAGTGAAATCAACACTGATGGCTATAATTATCCTGAAGCTTGAATGTGAAATGACAGATTATTTTGTTCCTGTGGTTAAAGGTGTTTTTCCTGATTGACATTCTTACAAATGGATTTGACTCCACTCGACTACTTCACAGACTAAAAAAGTGGATCACAGCACAAGCTCGTTGTGATTTGCAACCACGTGTTAGAAGCATTTGCTCAACAAATTAAAATATTATCTTGCATGATTATCAGTGTCAGACACTAATATGTGCCCAGTCAGGTTTAGCAAACAGATTCCCTCTGGCTTTGTGTTCGCTTTCACACTGCACCACCTCCTCCAGGTTCCTTCACTGATTCCTCATTACTTCAGCGTGTTGCCTTATAGCTACATAACAAATGAGAACAGGCTGCACACCTGCCTGGCAGTCACGCAGGTACCGTATGTGCTCTCGCATGGCAGCAAATGGTTTACTTGGACTTTATTCTGTTTAGCTGACCGAGAACTGAAACAACTTATTTTTGGAGAAACCCGCCCCCCTCTATTGCTTACATTGGTTGTTGGAGTTCATTAGAATTCCTACAATGCCTTCAGGTTTAGCCTGCCATGTACAGCACAGCTTGACATGTGCATAAACCAGCACCTCACAATCTGTATGTAATGTAAAGCAGCTAGCCTCGTCCCAGGCCTTCAAGAACTCTTTTTTTCCCCCCACATGGAATAATTATAGTGTGAATTGCTGCCCCCAGATGCATAAAGAGGGCCCCTATTATCTCCATTGTGCTAGCAAGTGCACTGTCTGTATTGTCCTGATCATGTGTTTCAAATTAAAGTCCATTAAAAGTACCCTGGGAGGGCGGGCTCGCTGCAGCTCGGTGGAGCGCAGCAGAGCTGTCGCAGCTCAGGACAAGGGAGCTGAGCACTAAAGATACCTGCCATCTGGAGAGTCATTGGGTTGAGAAATGCACTGCAGCAGCTGAGCAACATCTTTGGCTCGAGCTCAACGCCACCTTTCAGAAAAAAGCCTGACGGGGACGGAAGTGGATGTGTTCAAATAGACGCCGTGATGGATTTGTTTGGAAGAGTTCTGTTCTGTTGTCATTTTGAGCCAGTGGTCATTACATGCCACAGCTATAAATTCAGTGTATGTGCCCTATTCTCATTAATGATAAACCACATGCAAACAAGGACCCAAACATTTAACTGCAGCTACAGTATATGTTTCATAATGGCTACTGCTGTTGCTTATCTACACAGAATTTTATGACATATAACCAAAGATTTCATGTTACAGAAAAACTAAACTACAGCTTCACACAAGGCTTTGTTATCAAAGCTATGTGTGACTATGTGAGACTTGAAATGATCTGGAAAGACTTTATATCGTAAAGCATTCCAAAATATCAACTGGTACAGAGAGTCAACAGTGCTATTTGCACTCTACCCCAATTAGCTACAAACACATTTAGAAGGCAAAATATTCCACCGGTCACCTTTTGAAAGGCCTCACCTGGTAACTGAAAATCCTCCCAGGTGCAATCCTCATGAAGCTGGGTAAGAAAAGAGTGTGCAAAGACTTGCTTACTTCATTTTTGAGGCATCAGGTGCATTAACAGGTTTTGAAGATGTCTTTAATTAAAAGCCAGAAACCAACCACAAAGCCTCACAATGGTACCTTTAGTCATCGGTAAGATAAGAAAAGTAACGTGACAATAAAGGTGACCTAATATGCTCGTTTCTAATATATTTATATTTGGGTCAAGTTACTTTTTCATGATTCGTGGTTCAAAATAATTCTTATTTATCTTCAGCTGAAGATTACACTGGAAGGGAGTGCTCCGGTACTTGTTCTGGGCCTTGGTGCAGCACCTCAGTTCATCCACTGTGGCCACCTGCTTAACTACAGATGCCACCAAAAACAACGTCTGTCAGCTTGTAAAGAACGTATAGCAGAACAAGCTGGATACATTGACGGTGTAGGCAGAGAGAGCCAAACGAATGCACCGGCCCACTCACTTGAACTTTTGAAGGCTGTAGAAGCTTTTCTTGCAAAGACATGTTACTATTGTTTCAAAAAAATAAGGCTAGTAAATATCAGAATAAATCATTTTTCTTACTGAAAATTTGCATTTTTAATGGAACTGCAAGTAAAATTAAAGATGCCTGCTTAAAAGTACTCATCTTCACTGTATTCGCATTGACACAACAATAATTTTATCACAAGCAGAACGGTTTCTGCTCTATGAAACTTTTAACCTTTAGTGTGCATGTGTCATATATCAGAGGTTTAAATAAGGAATCGTATTTAGTTGCCAAAGGATTACAATGACAGAGAATGAGCCAGCATTTATAGACTCAGTGCAGAATTTCCTATCAGACAAGGTTTGCATTAAAGGAGCTTATCTCGAAGAGGACACTTCAGCAGCAAAATCTATGGTCACACACAACAACACTGCCCATATTAGGATGGGTACAAAGTGGTGAATGCAAATTCATTTTGTGGAGGTGATGCAAATGAAAAAGAATTTTAAAAAAAGAGTAATCCTGAATAATGTCTTCTCCCTCTCCCTCTGAATACTTTATGGAGTCTGATGTCCCCGTTGCATATCTGAAAACGTTTAGCCAGGATACGATTCAGCGAGAAATAATTAACAGCATAAATTTGCATCGTTAGGGTGGATTAAGTCAAACAATGTTTGCATATTGAAGCACTGAAGGGACTGCGTGGCTCTCTCGGAAAGGCGGTTATGCCGCTTTCTTTCTCGTTGTAGGTGGGCTGTCAGCTTCCCATGGGAGCACGTAGTGGAGAATATTCCTACTTTGTCTGGGAAGCGAGCATGGAGACATATTTTTAGTTTTGTTTGAGCCTTCAAAAGAAAAAGCGTTTGAGCACATTGTGTAATTCAAATGTATGTGGAAGAGAGGAGAAGAGAAGCTGTTCCTGGCAGCGCTGTTATCCTCTCAGCTTCTCCCAGTCACAACCTTAGCAGCTAAAAGAAAGTACCCATTTTACTTGACAGAGCATTTTGCTATTTCCCAAGATCGCATCGCTGATTCTCGCTCCTAAACATAAAACCCTGACCATATCAGACAGCGGATCCAGATGTGTCTGCACCTGTTTTGTGTTTTACTGTAAAGAATCCACAGAAAAAACAGAAGAAATAAGACAGACAAAACACTGGTGCATTCCTCCAAAACTAACAACTTTTGAAAAGTTGATTAGTTCATTTTTTCTAGGGAAGCATGAAAAAGACAAAGAATGACACCACACATTTTAAATGTGTTTGCAGCACCACGGACACATGGCTGGATGAGTCTGTTAGGAAGCCCTGGGGTAAAATCTTGCTGTTGGGCCTCAAACGGCTCACACGACGTGTACAACTACACACGACAACTTCACTCTGTCGTGGGCCACACTCTGAAATAATGAATCATACCTGCCGCAGGTGTTTTGCGTGACTAGGTTTTTCTAATTACATCCGAGATAAAATCTTTTAAGAGTATCAGCAGTAGGAGAAAAATATTTATTTCAGGTTCACTTTTGACATAGAGTTATTCTGGAAGCCAGAGCCATAACATAAAGTGTTACTGAAACATAAAGTACTTGTAGTTTCTAAAAAATGATCAAAAATTGTGTAAAGCAAAGTCGTTTTGGGGCCTTAAAAGAGATCAAAACCACTTTTTTTTTGTACCAACCATGATATTTAATGCTGGTTACAGTAGTTTGGTATTTTAACAATGGTGTTGAAAGTTTCATTTTTTTAGCCTCAGCGGTTCTGGGTGGTTAGGAAGTGGCACTGTTTTGCTTTTCCTTTGCCAGTCAGTACAGAGATTTGCAATATTTTTCTCCTAATGTCACAGAGCCTTATAAACTGAGAACCAGCAAACAGCTCTCCTCCACTTTTCAGCAATTGCAGAAGCAATTTGTGTTTGAATGGTTTAGTGTTCAGTGTTTTTTTGTTGGGTTTGGAACAGCAGTGGCAGTATGGACAGCCTGTGGAGTCCAGGCCCATCTGAAAAGGTCTGTGTGCCCCCACAGCTAAAGTCTACTGACGCAACTAGAAAAACTGACGAGGACACTGAGCCCACCGGGCCTGAGCCGCTTGGTGACTGACACCCAGCACAATGATTTTGTGCAAGTTAGACTTTGGGAAGTACCCCTCATGTTTCTGCATCCATCACGTTGTGCAGCTAGCTTTAAAGCATGATTTTACTCAAATACTGCAAAACAAATGGAAACCTGAGAATCTGGACATGTTCCAGTGTGCGGGGTTAGCAATTATATTGTCGTCCCACTTGCAGTACTATCCTCAATACAAGTTTGTCATCCTACTGTGAATCTTGGGGTACATCCACACTTACATGGATATTTTTGAAAATGCAGCTTTTTCTACACATTTGGGCCTTTCGTCCACACGTAAACGGTGTTTTGGATCACTGAAAACTCAATTTTAGTGTTTACGTGTGAACGAAGAAAACGGAGACTTAGTCACGCAACATCAAAGGCTTGTTGGGACAACTTTGAAAGCAAGGCGGTTCTGTGATATTGAGGAATAATTCCACCTCACCGTCTGGCCACACGTAGGACTCATTTATGCCTCTATGCACCATCTTTGTTTACTCTTTCCCTCCCAGGCTTCTAGACTTCTGATTGGCCAACATTTCTACACGGTTAGGATTGTATTGCCACCTGCTGCTTTGGCATGTTATTCACAGCGCTTGACTTTGTTTTTTGCGTTTACATGTGGAGGGAGATATTTTTTCAAAACTGCACGGGTGGACAGGATTTTTTTTTGGTACGAAAACGGAAAATCTCCGAAATATCAAATCTAAAAAAAAAAATCTCAAAAATACCCGTTTACATGTAGACTTAGCCTTAGCTCGTTACACCTGGTTTGTGGATTCAGTGAGTATGAATGCCCATGAGTTAAACTATGACAATTCAGACTGTATTTCTTTTAAATGTTCAAATTCTGCTTTACATTAACTGTTGCCTGCTGTTCTGTTGTTTATTCTTGAAGGTCTTTTTCTTGCTCAGTGGTTTTGTTTCTCGTCACAGTTCTGTGGCGAGCCTTTCTAGGTGTTCTAACACTGTTGATGTGAGTATCAATCCGAGAAAACAGACAACAGAAGCGGAGAGCTAACACTTAATTATCACCACTATGTGATGTGAGCAATCTAGGTACTGGTCTAAAAACGAGGACTCTGTTAGTTCTAGTCATGTCATTTCCAGCACTAACAGTTCTTGCAGTTCAAGGTCACCCTGCACTGTATTTGGAGGTTACTTGAGCGCATTTCATGTAACTGTAAAAAGTGTTTTTTATCGTTCTTCTGATGAACTGAATTGTGACATATTTAGATCACCATCACGTACTGTGAATGCATCGCTTTGTGATGAACAGATGTGCACTTGAACCCTAATCCTGTGAAGGTGATAGCCATCCAACAGACGACTCTGGAAGACTTTGTAACTTCTTTAGGGAACAAATGTCACCAACAACATTACCTCAACTGAAAATGACTCTGTCAACTTAACTCAGTCATCACCATTAGTCAAGCGGAAGAGTAATTCAGCTCATCCCCATTACACATAAGACAACAATATGGCACGGGGACGCCATTAGGTGCAGAGGGGGAGAAAGTGATGAAGAGCTCGCTGAAATGAGATTGGATTTAAACAAGTACCGCTACTGTCCTGAGGCCTTTACATGGATGCTCTTTGAGAGGATAGGTGGATTCTGCATAATGATGAGACACTTAGTTTCCCTACTGTTGAGATTTATGGGCTCCGAGGCCTGTTACGATCATTAGGGGGATTGTGAAAGAAAAAGGGAAATGGGTTTGAGACTATATGGGCTTGGGAGGAGCTGGAAATTGCACACAGTTTTTTCTTTTTTCTGGTAACACAGCACTTTTGAACCATAAATCTTTGATCCTCTCCTCCCTATTTGTGCAATGACATTTTGTAATGTAAGACTCCCTGTAATTTCACACTCCAATTAGTAAATTACTTATGTTGTTCTAGAATGCAAGCCTTGGGGCTCTAATAAACAAACAGGTCACAGCCTGGGGGGATTAATGGAAGAAAACCTGTTTTAAAACTATTTTTCACAAGTTGAATAAAAATTTGAGGCTTTTGTTGGCTGTGTTTGAGGTTAGTCAAGCAACCTGAAACCTAATACAATGAACAACAGTGAACAAAGAAGATAAAAATGGAAAATACTCGTTGAAACAGCAGTGCAATTTTTTTTTTTTTTGCATAATGCCTGCAAGTAGACCAGAAGAAAGTTGAATCAATAGTTATAATTTCTCTGGCAAAGGCTATACAAACATCAGCAAAATTTTGCACCGCTAAAGCTGAATGAACGGCAGTCATTAGGCAATTGGAGCACACTGAATAATTCATTCTGCATAATCAGCTTCATCAACAGAAACATTTGCTTTTATGTTAGCCGGGGTAGATTTACTACAGAAAAAGGGATACTGTTGCCCTGATGACTCTGGGGTCCTTGGGGGATTATTTTAGTTTTGCATATTGGAGGTTTATTAGACTAGGAAGCACAAGGAAACCAAACCATGGATTGCACGTGTTTTTTTGTTTTTGTTTCCCAAAACTGTCCTTAAGTTCCTAATGTCAAAAAAGATTTCAGCGGACAACATTCACCCAGGCGGGCTACAGCTAAGCCAAAATTTAGCCACACACCCAAAAAGCAGCAACAGAAAAATATCTTTCAACCTCACTGTTTCATCTAGTGCAAAACCTTTCCATTTGTGTTTTAATTAATGCTGTATTAAAATTCCTAGCACTAACATTGTCCAACATTACTTCTATTTCCTCTTACTGCCTGGTTAGGCACCAAAACACTATTTGGTTAGTTTTAGGGGAAAATGTGCCAAATAGCATTTTAACCACATGTTGATAAAGTGAACAATACTGAAATGAGATTGACAGCACAGGTGAGACATTCAGAAACCAGTGGCATAAAAAAAG